>JAJJMA010231651.1:0-30249 GCA_023529015.1 Papaver nudicaule
CATCTAAGAGATAAAGGAGTTTAGAGTTTGACTCAAGTGAAATTCTGAAAGAATATCCACTAAATCCGACACCAGCAAAGCAACCGACATTGAGATTCGCGTACGGGTTCGCGAAATGTTCAGCCACTTCGAACTCAGAAGAAATTCGAGTTTATGGTTTGCGAACCGGTTCGTGAACCGTCCGCCTATCAGATTTCGTCAAATCTGGATTCCACTGGAAGTACTGGGCTTAGCCAGAACTTAGACGCGTGTACGTCCTCAGCTGTAATCCATGGACTCTTTGCTCAAGAGTACTCCTTTAGATTCATCCATATGCAACTAACAGTTTGCAAGCAAACCATTGCAATGGACACATGGCACCGAATCTTTCACATTCATTCTTGTACTCACCATATTTGTGGGATCAAACACTGGTCATGACACAAGGCCACGTTACACAAGAATACGATCTCAATCGCTATTATCACTACTAAAGTAGTCGACTATATTTCGAAAGAATAGAGAAAGTAGAATAGAAGAATATCCATAAAGTCATAACTCCTACTAACCTTTTTTCGATGAAGAATAATTGATGTCTTCTTTGTCTTCACAGTCTTCGTCTTCAAGGTCTCTACTACTTTGTCTGTATCCCAATTCCGAAATCTAAACTCTAGTAGGCTAAATCAAGAATTGAGTTTTGACACCTAAAACTGAAAACTAGCTTGACATACCAACGCTAGTGGGTTTGACCAGACAATGCCCTAAGAACAAGTTTGTTGATTCATAACCTTTGAGTGAATCCATCTCTCTTGAGATGTACGAGAACTACGTTCTCGTTAGGGTTCGGTTCTCTGAACTATACTCAGGTTGTTGTTTGAATATTGATTTGTGAGATCGTCCAAACAACCATAATCAACTAGGTTCACGAATTCAAAAATTGGTGGTATATCTCGGTATCCCCTCTTTTTCAACTTCATTGATGATGAAGGCGTCGTTTGGTGAAGAGGGCTTCGTTTTTCTTCAAGGAGTGAACTAATATCCGAGGGGAGGTCTTCACTCCGAGATGAGAACTTCGTTTTTAATTGATGACCTCGTTCGTTGCAGAGGGCTTCGTTTTTCCTCGAGGAGTGAACTAGTATCCGAGTGGAGGTCTTCACTCCGAGATGTGAACTTCATTTTTCGATGAAGGCCTCGTTCGTTGTAGAGGTCTTTGTTTTTTTTTCGAGAAGTGAACTAATATCTGAAGAAAGGTCTTCACTCCGAGATGGTAACTTCGTTGATGATGAAGGCCTCATTTGGTGAAGAGGGATTCGTTTTTCTTCGAGGAGTGGACTAATATCTGGGGGAGGACTTCACTCCGAGTTGAGAGCTTCGTTTTTCGATGAAGGCTTCGTTCCTTGCAGAGGGCTTCGTTTTTCTTTGAGGAGTGAACTAATACCTGAGGAGAAATCTTCACTCCGAGATAAGAACTTCGTTTTCCGATGAAGGCCTTGTTTATTGTAGAGGGCTTCATTTTGCTTCAAGGAGTGAACTAGTATCCGAGGGGAGGTGTTCACTCCGAGATGGTAACTTCGTTGATGATGAAGGCCTCGTTTGGTGAAGAGGGCTTCGTTTTTCTTCGAGGAGTAAATTAATATCCGAGGGGAGATCTTCACTCCGAGATGAGAACTTCGTTTTTCGATGAAGGCCTTGTTCGTTGTGGAGGGCTTCGTTTGTTGTTATGGATCTTTGAGAAGTCATGCCAGTCCAGTAATGCCTGTATGGTTACTTTTGTTGAGGTACATGAGGCTCATTTTCAGAGCGAAGGAGCCTAAGCATCCTTAGTCGTGCTGATGGATCGATATGCATGTTTGTTTACGACAACGTAATGTGAAATGAGAAGTTGGGGGATATATGAGGTTTCTGCCCCTTTACCTTCGGCATTGCTTGTACCTTTGTTTGTGTTTGTGGTTCTAGTACCTTATAGACTTTGCATCTGCAAATAAATGAAACAAGGAAATTTTCGGCAGGCTGCGCTCGGAGATGATTCCTTATATTTGAACTTTGTGTTGTTTCCGCTGGTTGATATTTGCTCGTGTGAGATAATATATTTGTTTCATGAGTGGGCTTGGGGCTTTGGTTGCATCAATCTTGAGTTGATTGGTCTTCATTTTAGCTTTAGTCACTGTTATAGGTCCATGATTTTTTGGTGAGGATTTTTCCTTGTGTCATCATTTGAGCAGGTGTTGGTTCTTTCTATCTGCGCGAGTGGCATTCATGTATACTACAAATATCCTTCATCTTTGTTGTTATTTGATAACCCCAATGAAGCCTTTGTCGTCAGTTTTGTCGTTGATCCCCTAGACGTCTTCGGATTTGTTGTTGTTGATAGTCCTTGTAATGCCTTCGCCTTCGTTATTGTCAATAGTTCTTGTTATTGATAATCCCCAGGATGTCTTTTGAAAAAGAAGGGGTACCGAAATACTACCAACTTTTCGTTTTGGCTCGTGAGTCTTATGGTAAAGTCTGGACGATCTCAAAAATCAATATCCAAACCTCTAACTGGAGTAATCTCGACAGTTAGGTAATAACGTACTACTTGGTGCTTTAATTATAAATCAAAGTTATAATGCGGAAAGGGAAAAGCACACAAGACACCAAACGTTTTTTAACGAGGAAACTGCCTTGCAGAAAAACCTCGGGACCTCGTCCAGTTTTGAACACCGCCCAGTACAAACTGACTACAAACTCTAGCCTACTATAAGACTTCGGTCTGGGATGTAGCAGAGACCAACTCAAGCCCTCCAAGCGAATTGGCTACTGTCGCCTTCCTTACGTCTCTGGATCCCCCACAGATCGTCACGCACTTGATTCCCCTAGCTGACGTCCTTTACAGGCCTAGGAGTTGCTTTGACCGATGCCAAAGGCTTTTGTCAGCAATACTGGGTTTTAAACCAAAACTGTTGACTTATGGTGTAACTGTCCTCTATCAGTTTACCATAAATAAGATGACTTCCTTCGGATTGTCAAATCCAGGTCATACGGAAATCTACTTAACAAATCAGGGCTGACATGCACCTTGCAACGCCCAATCTGTATCTACCTCAGTTATAGATGAAGAACCACTTAAGGAACTTGTATAACTGGAGCCAACTAGGTCTTACAACACCGAGTGCAGCCGTGCATTGCTACCTTTCCAACCTTTACGTAACTTAACTAGTTCTTGAATAGCCGTATAGCAGAAGAGACGGACTTTAGAATAGACAAGAACTAGGATAGGTTACTGAGGTTACAGGTGATTCTGATCAACCGCTGAGGGATCAATCTACCTGTGCTTCCCAACTCTCTAAGGAAGTCTTTGATAGTCGTAGGGAGTTCCCAGAGGAGCTGCAACCTATAGAGGATGACTATACCACAACAAGCTTTCACCGAAGTGAAAAGAGTTTACGCTACTTCCCTGAGGACCTTCACGTGTGCTTGATGCTTGCGGTATTTGTCCTTAGACACCTCTATTTATAGCACTCAATAAGATAGGTTGCTTTGGAATTAAGCAATCAATTACTTGTCCCACAAGTTAAGGAAACCCTAAACTTGCCAACCAAGTAATACAGATTAATCTCAATTGAAATTCCTTTTTAGATTTATCTGCCAAGTGTTTTGTTGGCTCTAAAACACTTCAAGATAGGAATCCAACAGACCAGAGATAATCTTATCTTATTGACTCATTGAGGATCGTTAGATGGAACACAAAAGGTATTTATGTTTCACACAAGTCCATCTAAGAGATAAAGGAGTTGGAATTTGACTCAGAGTGAAATTCTAAAAGAATAACACGTAATTTGACTTACCAGGAACTCTTCCGTGTCAGGTTCACGTACTGGTACGTGAACAAATGGAACACAGAAGTTTTACAGCTCCAGGTACGCAAACCGGTTCGGGTACCGTCCGCGGTCAAATTAGGTCAAATTCAGAATCCGCTGGAAGGACTGGGCTGAGCCAGAACTTAGACATGAGAATGTCCTCAGCTGTGATCCACAGGCTCTTTGCTCAAGAGTACTCCTTAGATTCATCCATATCCAACATAACAGTTTGTAAGCAAACCATTGTAATGGACACATGGCGTCGAATCTATCTCATATGTTCTTGATTCACAGTATTCGTGGGATCAAATACTGGTCATGACATAAAGCCATGTTACACAAGAACACGATCTCAATCGCTACATTACTACTAAAGTAGTCGACTATATTTCGAAAGAATAGAGAAAGTAGAAATAGAAGAATATCCATAAAGTCATAACTCCTACTAACCTTTTGTCGATGAAGAATAATTGATGTCTTCTTTGTCTTCACAGTCTTCGTCTTCAAGGTCTCTACTACTCTGTCTATATCCCATTTCCGAAATCTAAACTCTAGTAGGCTAAATCAAGAATTGTATTTTGACACCTAAAACTGACAACTAGCTTGACATACCAACGCTAGTGGGTTTGACCGGACAATGCCCTAACATCTTTGTCGTCGGTCTTGTCAAGGATCCCAGAGATGTCTTCGTCATTGTTGATATTGATAATTCCTGAGATGTCTTCATCGTCGGTCTTGTCGATGATCCTAGAGATGTCTTCGTCTTCGTTTATGTTGATAATCCCCGGGATGTTTTCATCATCGATCTACTCAATGACCCCAGGGATGTCTTCGTCTTCATAGGTTTTGGTAATTTTATAGAGTCTTCATGGAGAAATTATCAAAACCAACAAAGACGAAGCCATCCTTAGGGTCATTGACTAGACCGAAGACGAAAACACTCCGGGATTGAGATTTTGAGCATCAAGCCTTTGAAGTACGTAAACCAAACTTCCTTGATAAGATGGCCTGGCAAATAATGACTAGTGAGTCGCACTGGTCTACTTTTATTAAAGCGAGATTTCACTTACTATAAGAAATCTTCGATTTGGCCTGGGTTCGAAATCAGTCAACAAAAGGCTCTTTGACTGATTGGTAAAGGCTTATATGTCGATTTTTGGAAAGATAATTGGTGTGTTTCCTTAGGCACTTCCACTGGTGAGTTACTCGATCTTGATACGTCTAATATGCAACATATTGTTGATGAATTTATCGTTAATGGCAGGTGGTTTTCCATCTTATATGCATGAATTGAACAACGCTATCAAGCAAGCTATCAATGAAACCCCATTTGCTCCTCATGAACGAGATAAACTTGTTTGGACTGATGGCAGCAATGGAAACGTTACGATGCAGCTTGCTTATGAGTCACGTAGGCCGAGATCATCTATTTCCATAGACTTCAAAGATCTTTGGGCTGTCAAGACTCCTCCTCGTCGAGCCGCTACGGCTTGGAAGCTGCTGCATGGTAGAGTGGCTACGGATGAAACTTTACGTTTCTCCAAAGTTTTAACAGCCAACGGTTGCACTCAATGTACAGTCCCTAACTGTTCTGAAACTCAACACAATTTGTTTTATGAATGCTCTTTTGCTAACGCCCTTTGGAGTTGGATTTCTTTAGTATTTCAGCACAATCTAAACCTGACCTCTACGTCAGACTTATTTTCTTCCATTAGAGGTTTCAAAGGCTTCTCTCAAGTGAAGAATTTACTTTGGGTAGCGACGGTGAACTGTATTTGTGGAGGGTAAAATACCCTCGGGACACGTGTCAGAATTAGAGGAGCTAATCCAGCCAAGGGACAAACCACCGTACTTCGGGAATAGGCCACAGAGTTTCCCCGGGGCAGAACTCGGCGAGGAAAGACTCGAACTGGTCATCGAAGGATATGAAGTGCGAAGACATCTTCGGATGGATCACACCGAAGGAACCGCCTTACTCGACAAGCTCTGACACCACTACGATTGAGTAGTCTGTCTTATTAGCTGTAAACCACTCAGACTCGGCCTATATAAGGCGAGCTCGAGAAACTTTGTAAGGGTTGGATTTTGGGTATAACCTAAGTGGTGAGAGTGGGATTAGGTCTGTATCTCCTCAAACTCCTTAGGATCATATCCATGTATTAGTTAGGCAGAAATATAATTCATAGTTATACTTTATCTCTTGTTATCTGTTTATGAAATGATCTTCGGTATTGATATTATGGTCTTCGTACTATGCACAATACGTAAATAAACTTTGGTTTGGTCAGATTTGATTGATGTAGAGTATAAAGTACCTATGCAAATTTTATACTCACACAGTTTGGCGCTAGAAACAGGGACTGATTAAAATAACTTAGGGTTTACCTGTGATTTAGGGTTTTCAAATTTTTTTGGAAAGTTTTTCTAGGGTCTCTAAAAACTCTTTTTCAAAAGCGTATTTTCACCATATTTTCATTTCAAGCTCCACCACCTTGGACGTCTAAAGATCTTCAAAGCTTTAGCATGTTCAAGGGCTTTTGAGCAAATCCTTAGTATGATAAGATCGATGTCTTTTCAAAGAATACAAGCTTTGAAACGAAGAGATCTAATCAAAAGCATATCAAACTTCTTCAAAGTTCCAGAAAATACCCTAAAAGGCTTCTTCTACAACTACTTTAAGAAAAACAAACCTAGGGTTACTTTGGGGTTTCTTAGTACCTAGTCTATATTTGGAAATAAACTTCGCAACTCTCGTACTCATAGCATAAAACTCGGAAAGAGACGGTTCACCAAAACCTCCCAGTTGGGAAGGTAGATTTGGACAAAACCAGATTACAATTAGGGATTAGTCAAACGAGTACAATCCATGCTAAAATCTCGCATGATAAAATCTGTTACAACAGACAGACATACATGTCAGACCTAGTACACTGCAGTAGCCGCCTTGGACCTCACGGGTTTTTTGTCTTTTATAGGTCACAATCAGCATGACTTCGAAGTCCGATCAGATGTCGAAGCAGAGAGTGGGTTCCTCGAGGCAGGGCACGGGCTCCTCGAGGCACAATACCAGATTCTCAACAAGCAAAGGACTATCGCCAGAGGTGGCAGCAAGTACAGTCCAGCACAGGGAACGCATAAACGAAGATGAGGTGCACGTTGAGGATCTAGGTCCAGAGGGAGAAGGGTTCCCAGAGGGTAACGAACTACCTCGACAGCAAATACAAGAAGAAGATGGAGAGAATGACGAAGACGAGGGCGAAGACACCATCCCAAATGAAGCAATCCCAACACATCAACCCGCCGAAGACGATACGACAAGGGCTGCACAATTCAGGAAGTTGATTTAAAAAAACAAGAAAATAAGAAAACTAAAAAAGAAACTGGCCGAGGCAAACAAGAAAGCGGCAGAGAAGTCGGCCTCAAACTACAAAGGAAACAGCGAGGGACACTCTCGCCCACACACCATATCTCAATCAAAGGGACACTCTGCATTGAGGAGCCATACCAAGATCAAGGGTGACAACAAGGGCCATGGAATCGTCAAGCAGAAGAACCGAACCCAGTATACGTCCGAAGGGGAATAACATACACCTGGTCTATGAAACTGAACAAGCGAGGAAGGACGCTGAAACGCAGGCATTACAGCAAGTAATGCTGGACCAAATCAAAACACTTCGGGCTGAACTATTTGATAACAGAATTCAATCGAGTGATAGGATAAAGCTGACGCAGGCGATAAATGATGTCAGCCGCTCGCCGCTAAGTCCCAAAATTCTCTCTTAAGCCATTCCGGTAAAATGCACCATGCCAACTTTCACATCAATCTTCGATGGTTCAGGAGATCCAACTTTATACATCAAAATGTATCTACGAGTATTCCTAGCTTATGCTGACAGAGATGAAGTGCTTTGTAAGTATTTCCCTTCCAGCTTGAAAGGGGAAGCCTTGGCTTGGTACGACAACCTAACAACTAGTTCGATCTCGTCTTTCGAAGAGCTATCCAAAGTATTCATACTACATTTCTTATACAACAACTCATCAAAGCTAGGAGTAGAGAAATTGTTCAGCATCAGAGTAAGACCAATAGAATCGACCAAAAGCTTGACGGACAGATGGACAACCCAGTGCGTAGAGGTGGGAAATGGAGCCTCGGAGAAAGACAAAGTACGAGCATTCCTGAACGCACTCGACAAAAACCATCCCATGTACGACAGGCTCTTCTCCAAAAACCTTGAGACATTGCAACTTGCAAGATCTCCGAAAATATCAGAAGGAGCGAATCACATTGGAGGAAATTAAGGATTAAGCAACTCAGGGGAAGGAGACCATTCTGAAGCAGGTCCATTCGATAAATAATCTATCACTTGAAGAACGCGATCAGGCAATGAACAATCAATCTGAGGATCCCTCAAAGAGAGAGAGGCAGAATGACAATGGCAGGTATGGCAATGAGGTCAAATTTGGTGACGGCAAGTACCACGACAACAGAAAGTACAATGACAGCAGAGGAGCCAGTTCACAAGGAGAATTCGAAGGAAACAACACCCAACGAGGGCAAGAGGGAGGAAGAAAGTTTGGAACACCTCGGACAGGATTCCCTGCTTTCCAAGACAGGAAGCTCCCGAAGCTATGTGTATCCATCGAGGAAGCTCTTCGGATCATTGAACAATCCGAGTTTGCAAGTGAAATGAGGTACCCGAGGAGTAGGGGTAATCAACCCAAGCATACTAAGTATTCCAGGGATTACTGCCAATTCCATATATTCTATGGACATACAACAGAGGACTGCGTCACAGCACACGATCAAATTTATTTCTTCATCACCAGGGACAAGTTCAAGCACCTCTTGGAGATACCAAAGCCACCCCCGAACCAGCCTCAGCCGAAGGAGGAGCCAAAACACGAGGCATATGTCATAACAATTGATCGAAATATCCCGAGGTTTAGTGACTGCAACTCCATAGTCCACGCAGACACCTACAGGCGAGGCCCCGAAGGAATCCAGACAGACCGAATTCACAAAAGAGACTTTAAGGGAAATGAAATATTCAGCGTAGCTATGAAAGGACATCTCGAGGAGTGGCAGAAACAACCAATTTTCTTTTCTGCGGCGGACATCCCTAACGAAGGAAGATCGCACAATGACCCCCTAGTCATTACATTGCACATCGAAAAGACAGCTATGTCAAGGATACTGGTAGACCCAGGAAGCTCCGTAGATATACTTTTTGGGCGAACGTACGATAAGCTGCTCGGAAAGAACATTGCCTTGGTACCCTCTTCGTACAACATCTATGGATTCAATGGGAAGCCCTCGACACCACGAGGAGATCTATCATTAATGATCCATGTGGGGAGTCTGAAACGACCAACATCATTTTGTGTGGTCGATTTAGAATCCCCTTACAATGCTATTGTGGGAAGACCTTGGTTGCACAACATCATGGGTGTAGCCTCCACGCTACATCGAAAAATCAGATTCCCTACTCCACTTTGGATTGCAGAGATACCAGGTGACCCTACCGAAGCTCGTATGTGCAACGAGATAGATGTCCAAGCAAGAGAAGGAAGCCAGGATTGCCCGAGCCAGGCCAAGCACCCAAAAATTACGGATGCCAACATAAAGGAATTCATAGCTGAAGTCGAAGCAGGGATGGCGGAATCGGCCATAAAAGACTCAGCAACCAGCAAACAAGGCACCCAATCTTTCAACAAGGGGAAAGGTCGTTACCTTGACAACAGGGAGCGGTTCCTCGTTGCAACTAGTCGCATCCCAACTCCGAACGAATGGTCAAGCGAACCTAGCTTGGATGGCGGAGACAAAAACGTCCAGCATGAGCAATTCTGGGCAGGGCCCTATGTAATCGAGAAAGCGCTCGGGAACGACACATACAGCCTAGTTAACCTCGAAGGTCAAAAGCTAAGCACCCCAGTCGAGGGAAAGAACTTGAAGCACCTTAACTAGAACCTTTTATGTAAGCAACACTTAAGGAAAACAATATCTAAATAAATGAAAGTTGCACCCTTCGATGCATCTTGTTTCAAATCAAACTCCAGATCCTACCAGAACGGGTAAAAAACCTCATCTGGCTAGGCGCACTTGCAAAGGCTTTCACGCCCCAAAAACGAACTGGCCATGACGCCATCTCCCTGAGTGCCTCGTCGCAAATAAAAGGTTATAACGCCAAGGCCTAGACGCCAAAACATAAAAAGACCTCGAATAGCAGGCACAGAGCTGATATTCATATAAGCCGTAAGGGCCTACGCGCTATATGACACAGTCCTCTACCTACAAGACACCCCGTTAGCGGTGGGTACATTGTCTCTAGGCTACATAAGCTAATGATACATTTGGACCCACTACCACACGACCATGAGGACCTCTCTTTCTGAGGCGTCGAGGGGACGATAAATGGGATTAACATATACCTTTAAAGGTGGATGGAACCCCGAGGCACCTGATTTGCCCTCATTCACGGGAATGGTAGGCGAATTACGCAGCTGAGGGACCTCCTCCAAAAAACTAAAACATAGCCTCGAGGCTGGGATAACAAGAAACAAATGGGTCAAATTCTAGGTCGCGACAAGAGAATAGTACCATGTCTAAGCTCCAGCCTTGACCGACACTCCCCCATCGAGTTACTTTATTATCGAAGTGCAAGCATAGCTGCTACCCACCATAAGTTCCTCACTTTACTTGGGGAAAATGGATTATCAGAACACCACCATGTTCTCTCGGAGGATACCTTGTATCCTCGATAACCACCCAGTATACCAAGGCAAAACGGGTACTTACGGCCTCGATAGCCTTTGTTTGCTTTAAAATAGGAAAGTAACTAAAAGCCTTTGGGAAGGGTGATCCGTAAGCCCCCACTAGCTTGGTTTTCTATCTCCCACATCAAAGTAAGCCCTGGAGTTGCACCTCGATCGAGTACCCTTAGGAACCTAGAATATTGCAACATCAACTTCGTACTTACTCACGAAGTTATCAGCACACATGCAAATCAAAAAGGAAAATAAAACTCCAATCAAACAACAAAGGCTTCTTCATAGACATGGTCAATACAGCTTACAAGCACAAAAAATGGGAAAATACCAAGTACAAGAATTCTTGCATCAAAAAACAAAAAGGAAAAAGCAAAAGCTTCGCTGCTACAACATGGGAGAAACTTCATTAGATGGCACAATGCCACGAGGGAAAGGATCCCCAAAACCTTCCATGTCATCCCAAAGCCTTTTTTCAACCTCCAGATCCTCTTCATAAGTTCGAAAGCCAGAGTGATCTTGCCTTGAAGGAGTGAGTTCCCTAATAGGCTCAGACTCACTTTCGCTCTCCTCACTGTACGCGGCCGAGGATTCTTGAAACAAATAGTTGTTCCCTTTATCGAAGTTAACACCCACACCACCACCAGTACTCGGCACTTCGGTGTCGCCAAGATCCTGTGCGGCATTATCAGCAGGATCGCCAGTCTTAGCTAAAACATCATCCTTCGGATCATCCTGGGGATTTCTCTTCGGATCATCCTTCGAACCATCTTCTGGAATATCCTTCGAGCCTCCCTTGGGATCGTCTTTCGGATCATCCTTAGAATCACCCTCGGAGTTCCCCTTGGGATGACCTTCGGAGTCACCTGAGTGGTCATCATTCGAACTACCATCACTATCACCTTCATCATCATCAGGACCTTTGTCTTCAGGAATTCTCCCAAGCAGCCCTCTCTTTCGCGCTTCATCCCTGGCTAACATTACAAACACCTCTTGAGGAAGCAAGTATTCGTCGCCTGGAAGTATCGCGTCAGCATCCCTTGCACCAACAGCCCCGTAGGTAGGAGGCTCAATGCCGATGGCTCTAAAGAGAGACCGACCATGCATTCGACAGGCCATGCTAGTAACTAGGGAGGTAGTCAATGCAGATCGAGTAAGCAGTACTTCGTCAGCCCGTCCATGTCTTAACTGATGGTTGATGAGAGTAAAACCAGTAACCATATTCCTAAGGTCCAGCTGGCACCTGAGGCGAAAATTTCGTTCTGCAGTCATTTCCTCAACACTCCTCTGGACATCCTCCGAGTGACGCTTACGTTCGAGCTCCAGCTCTCGGGAAAGCCTGTTCACATCAGCTGTTCGACGTCGCTGTTACTCGGACAATTCCTTCGACAATTGTTTTGCTCTCCTTTCAAACTCCAATTTTGGTCGGTTTCAAGCACCAACTGATTGGCAGCTTCGTCCCTTGCAGCCTCGGCGTCTGCAACTTTCTTTTGTAAGTTAGCTTCTATGCCTGCACAAACAAAAGCAAACACAAGTAGAGTTGAGATGGCAGACCATAATCCAAGGACACAACGAGAATAAAATAAAAACAATCAGGGTTAGTACCCTACTTTCTTTAATAATCATGTACTCAGCCACTTCATGCTGATTGGTAAAACGAGGTTGGGAAGCCCTCTTCTTAATATCTTCAGAAGAGGCCGCTCCTAGCCTAGCAAGATCTAACCGATACCCATCAGTCATTTGAGAAAGATGGCTGTTCGACTTTTTGGCCTTGGCCAGCTCCATGCTTATGTCATTAACACCCTTATTCAAAGCGTCATTCCCCGTAGTCATCTCTTTGTTGACATTTTTCAAAGCAGCCGTTTGGACCTTCAAATTCCTGATATCTTGTTCTAGGTTCCCAATTACTACCCTACCAGAGGCATTAATCGACCTTTCCTCGCGGGCAGCATCGCGTCAAACGATCTACATCTAGCTGAAAAAAGTGATTCTCTCTAGCAATAGTCTCAGTACTATTTCTTTCCTCCTCAAGAAGACGTTCGGTCTTCGTGTTTCTTTTCTTCTCTTCGACTAGCAGGCCCTCAGCCTCGTGCCTTTTCCTTCTATAATAATCTCGATCATCCAAGGCTTTGTTCCTCTCTTCTACAAGTTTATCAATCTCACTTCGGTGACTCCTACTACCAGAAGAACTGTGCGAGGGTTTTCGACCATCGCAGAGATTGCCTAAAGTTAGCTTGGCTTCACTGAGTTTTTTCTCGCCTTCTTCCAACTCGCCTTTTGGAAAGAAGCAAATCGTTCTCAGAACAATGGCTACAAAAAAGAACGCAGCAACTACAAAAACAACAAATCCTTACCTATTAGCTTCTTCCTCTCAAGAGCGCTCCGAGTCTTCTCTTTGGCAAGCTCTTCCTGCATTCGGAGGAACTTTCGCTCATAGTAATCAGCTTCGCTAAACAAGTCGAAGGTATAAGCCAAATGGCCAGAGGCATGGTAGTCACTCTGTCAAGACATTACACACCAACACTTAGCCAAAGAACAAAACATAAACCAACACACAACAAACGCAAAGCAAACTCACCATTTGAATCATAGCCAAGCTCTCTTCATAGGACAAAGGCGGATGGCGAAGATCATAATCCATTCGGGGCCAGTCACTCCCGAGAACGTTGCCAAGCTTCTTGCAAAACTCAGGGTCCAAAGGGCAGCCCAAAGGATCAGAGGCATAGGCATCAAAACGAGATGAGACCTCCATGGAAAAATCACTTGGATTATGATTCTCAAAAAACACCTCTTTGAATCTCTTAGCGGTATATGGTTGCCCGTATTTACCAGCATAGCTAGGAGCTGGTGGAAACCTTGAACTACAAGGGAAACTCATAACTAGTTCCTTCGAAGAATCCATGTGCACAGTCGAACCGTCCCTTCGGGGAAGGAGAAGGTCAACCACATGAACAATCTTTTTTGGAGGAGCAGAAGGTTCGGTTGGGGCAGCAATAGTGGTAGTAGAAACAACCGCGTCCGGGGCAGAGGCAGGCGCACTTGGCACAGTGACGTCCGGCCCAACAACAACAATCTCCTAGGTAGCTCTTTTGACAGTCGACACTTCAGAAACCTTCGGTGGTAACAGTTCATCTGCAACAGTTATAACCACTCTCTCCTCCGATGGTTTCGTTGTTACTCGGCGACGATTCGCCAAGCTTGCCTCCGAGGACTTCTTAAAAACAAACTTCTTACGAGGCCTAGCAACCTCCGTCTCCTCACCATACCCAAAACCTAGCAAACTGTGCAGGCTCAAATCGACACCACAAATAGCGTTTCCCTGCAGATGAGAATCCGTCTTCCTCAGGAAAAAAATAGAGGCAAGTATTAATACTCTTTTAATAAAAAACATATCTCAAAAAGGTATTTGTTACCTGCTGCATAGTCTCCTCATCTGCTCGAGAACGCTTCAGGCTACCCGAAGTACCCACAGAAACAGCTTTGCCTTTCCTCAAAACCTGATGAGACAGCCTTTTTTCTTCATCAGAGAAATGGATCATAAACAAATGCTGAGTGGAGAACTCGTGACCTAAATCAAATTGGGTCTGAAAAGAAGCGCCCAGCATCCTTCCAGCCTCGGAGAACAAGACCCTCCAAAAGCACAGGCTCCGAATACCAGTCTTCATCCATGGAGTAGTCTAAGGACCCTGGAATTATATTCGAACTCCCCTTCACAGTCCGAAAACTAACACCCCAAGGGGCAAACTCGTTATCTAATGTTAAAAACGGTTCGTAGTGAAGAAAGAAGTTCTGAGCGGTGAAATAAAACCTCTTCAGGGAACCCACCTCGGAGTTATCTTCGGAGTGGGAAACCCATTGATTGATAAGATGGATAGAACTGCAAGTGAACTGCATCACACCCCGAGGACTAGGAAGGGAGCAAATAATTTTAAGAAACAAAGGGTTAGAAGGTTGGTAAAGGGGAGGAATCAACCCAGCAGAAATTTGATGAAATGTAACCAAGAGCTTGTTTTCGTGGCATCGAAACTCTTCAAATAAATCTGGATTCAGCCAGCTGCCCGGAGAGCCAATGGCCTGTATCTTGAAGGAATCATCTTTAAAACCAAGGTTCTTCATCATCGAGATAAGAACGTCAACTTTGGAAGGAAACAACATGAAAGAAGGAACAAATGAAAAGAAAGAAGAATTCGCCGGCACCGGAAGTTGCAGAGGCAGAATCAATCAGAAGCTTAAGGGATGACAAAAAGAGAAAAATAGTTGTCTTTACGAAGCTATGAGAAGATTAAAGCAAAGGGTCTTTAAGAAAAACGTCCAAAAAGCGCTTGATTAAAAAATGCAAATTTGAGATTTCCGAAAAAGAACGCTGGGGCAAAGGAAGAAGAGTACGAAGAGACTAAAATTTTTAGAGGGAGAAAACCAAAACTTAAATAGTGAAGGAAAACTGGCGCTTTCGGTGAGAAGGTGAAAAGGTAGCACAAATCTCGGGAACATGCAGAACGTGTCATAAAACGTCACACTTGGCAGATAGTAGGGTGCATGGCGAGAGGAGTAGGACGAAGATAAAATTTCCTTCCCAAGCATCTTCGATACAAGGAAAGGAAAGAGGCAAACTGTGGAGGGTAAAATACCCTCGGGACACGTGTCAGAATTAGAGGAGCTAATCCAGCCAAGGGACAAACCACCATACTTCGGGAATAGGCCACAGAGTTTCCCCGGGGCAGAACTCGGCGAGGAAAGACTCGAACTGGTCATCGAAGGATAAGAAGTGCGAAGACATCTTCGGATGGATCACACCGAAGGAACCGCCTTACTCGACAAGCTCTGACACCACTACGATTGAGTAGTCTGTCTTATTAGCTGTAAACCACTCAGACTCGACCTATATAAGGCGAGCTCGAAAAACTTTGTAAGGGTTGGATTTTTGGTATAACCTAAGTGGTGAGAGTGGGATTAGGTCTGTATCTAGGCCTGTCAATGGAATCCGAAAAATCCGACATCCGATCCAAAAATCCGTTATCCTATAGGAAATTATCCGTCATATCGGATATCGGATATCGGATACCGATAAGATAACGGATAAATGATTGTTAACCAAGCGGTAATGGTATAGCCAATATATCCGTCGGATATTATCCGATATCCGATAAAAAATGAGGGTATTATAGTCTTTTTACATTTCTAAAGGATAAAGCCTAGGTCTAGGTCATTCTTTCTTCATTCTCTTTCGCACAGCAGCAACTAGATCTGATCCCTCCCTTTCTCTTCGTTCTTCTCTTCGCAAAATCCGTTCTTCACAACCCTTTCTCACAGACGAACCTCATTCCACAGACGAACCACAGAGTGCCTTCAGCTTCAAAATTGAGCAAAACCCATAACCTGAATCTTCCTTATCTTCACTCAGAACATGCCCAACAACCATCATCAATCATCTCGGCTTCGACGGCATCAATGGCGTCTGCCATTTCCTTCCTGATTTGATCTTCCTTTCTGTGTTGAGGGCGTGTAATAACCCCTTGAAGACATCACAACCTTGTCTCCAACATCTGCATCAAGTCCTCTGTCCAAATCTGCTGATAATCCCGGCTCCCTGGTTCTGTCGAAATCTTCGTTCTTAATCAACTTAAATTATTTAGCGGATATTACCGGTTAATTATCCGATATCCGATAAGTTAACCCTAACGGTAATGGTAGTACTTTTTACATATCCGACGGATATTAACGGATAACGGATATCCGATAAATGTTAGCCTAACGGTAGCGGTAGAGCGACTATCCGTTCCGATAGCTACCGTTGACAAGCCTATCTGTATCTCCTCAAACTCCTTAGGATCATATCCATGTATTAGTTAGGTAGAAATATAATTCATAGTTATACTTTATATCTTGTTATCTGTTTATGAAATGATCTTCGGTATTGATCTTATGGTCTTCGTACTATGCACAATATGTAAATAAACTTTGGTTTGGTTAAGATTTGATTGCTGTAGAGTATAAAGTACCTATGCAGATTTTATACTCATACAGTATTTGTCTCATTTGGGATTGCAGGAATCAATGCAGATTCGAGCATGTGATTACTCCCTCGTCTGTTGCGATACGACGTCTCCTTTCACTCACTTGTGAATCAGGTAAAAACATAAAAGGTTTTTTTTATACCACTTCAACAAACGTTCAAATCCTGAATATTTTTTAGCAGTAAAGTCATCCACCAAGAGCTTCTCGAATCTGCGAGGTTAAGTGGCAACGTCCTCTCTTTGGGTGGATCAAGGTAAATGTAGACGGATGTTGTTTCGGTAATCCTGGACAGGCAGGTTGTGGTGTGGTCTTTCGTGATCACAACAATGTGGTACGTGGTTGTCTTGCTCAATCTATAGGTCATGACACCTCCATGGCAGCGGAGTATTGGGCTGCAATTCATGCTCTTAGAATTACACAATCTAAAGGGCTTCAAAAGCTTTGGCTTGAGTGTGACTCTACCACTGTCATTGCAGCTATTCATAATCCTTGCTTAATTCCTTGGAAGATTGTTATACAGTGGTCTAACTGTATGAGATATATCTCTACAATTGATTTCAGATGTTCGCATATTTTTCGTGAAGGAAATGTCGTAACAGATCTTTTAGCTAGACATGGGGCATCAGTGGATTCTACTTGGTGGAACCAACCTCCTATTTTTGTGAGATACAAGCTTGGTAGACAGGTCTAGCCTGCCAGTTTACAGATTTCGATGATTGTAATTTCATTTTGCTTTCTCTTTCTCTTTTATTTTCTTTCTCTTGTCTCTTTGAGGTCAGGCCTAGTCCCCCTCCTTCTTCTTTTTTATTTTGCAAAATGCATAGAGCATGGGTTTGCCATTTACGACACCCTCTTTTATTTTATTTCCTTTCTCTTGTCTCTTCGAGAAAAGGACTTCATTTTTTTTATGAAGGCCGCGTTCGGTAAAGAGGGCGTCGTTTTGCTTCGAGGAGTGAATTAATATCCGAGGAAAGGTCTTCACTCCAAGATGATAACTTCTTTGATAATGAGGGTCTCGTTTGGTGAAGAGGGCTTCGTTTTGCTTTGAGGAGTGAACTAATATATGAAAAGAGGTCTTCACTCCGAGATGATAACTTTGTTGATAATAAGGGCCTCGTTTGGTGAAGAGGGCTTCGTGTTTCTTCGAGGAGTGAACTAATATCCGAGGAGAGGTCTTCACTTCGAGATGATAACTTCATTGATAATAAGATCCTCATTTGGTGAAGAGGGCTTCGTTTTCTTCAAGGAGTGAACTAATATCCGAAAAGAGGTCTTCACTCCGAGATGATAACTTCGTTGATAATGAGGGCCTTGTTCGGTGAATAGGGATTCGTTTTGCTTCAAGGAGTGAACTAATATATGAGGAGAGGTCTTTACTCCGAGATGATAACTTCGTTGACAATAAGGGCCTCGTTTGGTGAAGATGGATTCGTTTTTTGTTGTGGAGCTTTGATCTTGTTTCTGAGTTGAGAAGCATATGTCTTTATATCTTCGACACCTAGGAGATGACTGTGCTTGGTACTTTTGCTTCTTGTGTTTCAAAATGAAAGGTAACGTGGTCTTCTGCGCGACCGTACATGTCAGTGAATAACATACTAAAAGTTATGAAAAAGTGAGTTTTTTTTTACGACAACCTGGAGATGTCAGATCTTTCAGCCTTTTTATTTCTAAAAAGAGAATTTTTATGAAATGTCTAATCGAAATAAAATTGATTTTACCCCTGCACGCCATTTAAAATAATATATGATAGTATGCCCATATCTAGAGAGATCTCGAATACGACCAACAAGAAGTTTAAAGGCGCTGGATCTAGGCTTTCGATGATAAAAAATATGTTATTTTTTCAGTCTTTTGTCTCTTTTTGCTCATGCCCCTAGCTCTCTGAGGCCTACTTCGAATACGAGCGGCCATAGTACCACGATCCTCTTCAAGGCCTTTTATTGCCTCCATATCGACTAGCTGATTAAATACAACTGGTTTTGCGGCCACCGGATTTTCAACCGGTATTATGGGGGCGAAGCAGTCTGCTCTGTATCATTAAACTCCTCCTTGATCTCGACTTTGACTGGCATATCCTCTTCATCTGGAACCAAGTCTTCTCCCATCATCAACAAGATCTCCTCACTATTTCCCTGCAAAAAAGATCTCACTTCAGTTAAACTGCAATCACTGTTTTCTAGTTCTCCTCTCTTCCCTTTCCAAGATAGGACTAAAAATCCTAATAATTCTTTCTGGGTTTCCCTCTGCTTTGAGGTATACTAGTCTCTCTTTTTTGTCCATTTTTACTTTACCTTTGCCAGCCATTCTCTAAGTTTTCTCTCATTTTCTCTGTGATTTTCGGACACAGGCAGTCTGCTCTTTCCTCCAATTTTATCATGTTTTCTCTCCGCTTTACAATTACCTCTTTAATCTTCTTGACGTTACAATCTAGAAGAGAAACTGTTCATTTTGAGTTTTTCCCATTTATAGAACTTTCTCTTAACTATTAGCATTTATAACCCCCACTACTTTCGCCTAATCTATCTCCTTGTTACTTTTCATTTACCTTTAATAGTAGTAGTCGTCCATCCCAACCAGAATTGGTACAGCCGACTCTCGATAGTTTTTATAATGTTAGAATTTATAATAGCGGCCACTAATACTCAAAAAAACATAAACAGGCGCACACCTCTACAAGCGCACACCTCTACAAGAAAGAAGCTATGACTAACACAATAGCAGACCCCCGCTCTATGCATTTTTCAAGACCGGTACCTCCTCCGTGAAGACTCTACAGAATTACTGAAGACGAAGAAATCTTTGAGATTATCGACAAGACCGATGACGAAGGCACCCCAGGGAATATCAACATCAACGAAGACAAAGACATATTTACGATCATTAACAAGACAACCGGCGAAGGTATCTCGGGGATTATCGACAACAAGGAAAATAGACAATAACGAAGGCGAAGGCGTTGCAAGGACATCCAAGGGATCAACTACAAAAACAACGACGAAGGATTCATTGGGGTCATCAATAACAATGAAGATAAAGAATATTTGTCGTATACATGCATGCCACTATTGCAGATGGAAAAAACTAACATCGGGTGCAAAGTCTATACGATACCAACCATAAACACGAACGAAGGTACAAGAAATGGTGAAGGAAAAGGGGCAGGAACCTCATATATCCCCAAAGTTCTCGTTTCACATTACGTCGCTGTAAACAAACTTGTATACCAATCCCCTAGCACGGCTAAGGATGCTTAGGTTTCCTAGCTCTGAAAATGAGCTTCATATATCTCACAAAAGTGACCATACAAGCATTACTGGATTGGCATATCTGCTCGAGGTCTTCATCAAACGAAGTTATCATCTCGGAGTAAAGACTTCTCCTCGGATATCAGTTCACTCCTCGAAGCAAAGTGAATCCCTCTCCACCGAACGAGGCCTTCGTCAAATGAAGTTATCATCTCAGAGTCAAGACTTATCCTCGTGTATCAGTTCACTCCTCGAAGCAAAGTGAAGCCCTCTCCACCGAACGAGGCCTTCATCAAACGAAGTTATCATTTCAGAGTGAAGAATTCTCTTCGGATATCAGTTCGCTCCTCGAAGTAAAGCGAAGCACTCTCCATCTAACTAGACATTAATCAAATGAAGATAATCATCTCGGAGTGAATACTTATCCTTGGATATCAGTTCACTCCTCGGAGCAAAGCGAAGCCCTCTCCATTGAATGAGGCCTTCATCAAACGAAGATAATTATCTCGGAGTGAATACTTATCCTTGGATATCAGTTAACTCCTCGAAGCAAAGCGAAGGCCTCTCCATTGAACGAGGCCTTCATCAAACGAAGATAATTATCTCGGAGTGAAGACTTCTCCTCATATATCACTTCACTCCTCGAAGCAAAGCGAAGCCCTCTCCACCGAATGAGGCCTTCATCAAACGAAGTTATCATCTCGGAGTGAAGACTTCTCTTCGGATATCATTTCACTCCTCGAAGTAAACAAAACCCTCCCCATCGAACGAGGCCTTCATCAAACGAAGATAATCATCTCGGAGTGAAGACTTCTCCTCGGATATCAGTTCAATCCTCGAAGCAAAGAGAAGCCATCTCCACCGAACGAGGCCTTCATCAAACGAAGTTATCATCTCGGAGTGAAGACTTCTCTCCGGATATCAGTTCACTCCTCGAAGCAAAGAGAAGCCCTCTCCATCGAATGAGGCCTTCATCAAACGAAGTTATCATCTCAGAGTGAAAACTTCTTCTCGGATATCAGTTCACTCCTCAAAGCAAAGCAAAGCCCTCTCCACCGAACGAGGCCTTTATCAAACAAAGGTTTCATCATTAGGAAAAATCGACATTACAGAGTGAAGTTCACTCCTCCTTACAGAATAAAGCTCTCACGCACAAGTTGAATACTTACACAAAGAACATATATTTAACCTCCACGATACGAAGAGTTGGATGCTCGTTCTCACAACGAAGCATCTCAATACACGAAAAGGGGCAACCAAAGTCCACATCTGGGGAGGTGGGCCCAAGGTAACTGAGGCCTAGTAACAATGAAGTACAATAATACGAAGCTCTCAATACGAAGCTCTCACTTAGTTCGAAGATCAGCAGTCATACCTCAAGGGGCATATTTTTGCACAATTTATTTAATAAGGAACGCAAGAATAAATAAATTTCACGACGATAGATAATTATACGAGTGGAATGCAACCACTGTTATTCCAAAGGCGATGACGATGGTCACCAGCAGAAGCCTGTAGAAAAACCTCGGGACCTCGTCCAGATTGAACACCGCACAGTACAAACTGTCTACAAACACTATCCTACTATAAGACTTCGGTCTGGGATGTAGCAGAAACCAACTGGACGTCTCTAGATCCCCCACAGATCGTCACGCACTTGATTCCCCTAACTGACGTCCGTTACAGGCCTAGGAGTTGCTTTAATCGATATTAAAGGCTTGTGTCAATAATTGCGGCTTTGCAACCTCGATTATCAACTGTATGTTTGAACTGTCCTCTATCAGTTTGACATACACAAAGTGACTTCCTTCGGATTGCCCTAGCTCATACGGAAATCTACTTACAAGCGGGGGATGACAAGCAAACCGAGTAAACTATGCCCAACTTGTCTCTACCTCAGTTGTAAAAAGAATCACTTAATAAACTTATACAACTGGAGCTAACTAGGTCTTACAACACCGAGTGTAGCCGTGAATAGCTTCCTTTCAACCCGGTGTGTAACGTATCAGTTCTTGAATGACCTTATCAGAAGAGAAGGACCGTAGAATAGACAAGAATGTGATCAGGTTACCAAGGTTACATGTTACTCCGATTTCAACAACTAAGGTCTCAATCTCCTACCTGTGCTTCCCAACTCTCAAGAGAAGTCTTTATAGTCGTTAGGTAATTCCCACAGAGGAACTGCTACCTAATAGAGGATGACTATACCACAACAAGCATTCACCGAAGTGAAAAGAGTTTACGATCAATTCCACATAGAAACTTCACGTATGCTTGATGCTTGTGGTTTTCGTTCTAGAAACCTCTATTTATAGCACTCAATAAGATAGGTTGCTTAGGAATAAAGCAACTAGTTACTTGTTCCACAAGTTTAGTAAGTACCCGTGTAAAACGAACCCGTTACTTAACTTGCACACAAAGAAACCTAGATTTATCTGAATTTGAAATCTTTATCATTTATCTGCCAAGTGTTTTGTTAGCTCACAAACACTTCAAGATTGATATCCAACAGACCAGAGATAATCTTTATCTTATTGACAATTGAGAACCGTTAGATGGACCACAGAAGATATTTCGTGATAACCAAGTCCAACTAAGAGATAAAGGAGTCAGATTCTAACCCGTGTGAAAATCCCAGAGAATATTCATCTTGGCCGGTTCGCAAACCGTCCTTCTGAATCACGACCAAATACATCGAATCTAAGGTTCACGTACATGTACGTGTACAAATTGATGTTTTGGAACTCAGGAGAAAATCCCAAGTCACTGTTCATGAACCGGTTCGGGAACCGTCGATATTCAGATTAGGGTTTAACTTGGATCCGCTGGAAGTTCAGGGCTGGGCCAGTACTTAGATGTGTTAGAAGCCCTCAACTATAATCCACTGGACTCTTTCTCAAGAGTACTCCTTTAGATTCACCCATATCCAACAAGTGATATTCAAGCAAACCATTGCAATGGACAAATGGTATCGAATCTATCTCATGTATTCTTGTAACCTTAGTATTCATGGGAACAAATACTAACATAACACATGGTCATGTAGACAAGAACACGATCTCAATCGCTATTAGTATCTCTACTAAAGTAGCCGACTATTTCGAAATATAGAGTAAGTAGAATAGAAGAATTTCCATGAAGGCATAACTCCTACTAACCTTTTGTCGATGAAGAATAATTGATGTCTTCTTTGTCTTCACAGTCTTTGTCTTCAAGGTCTCTACTACTTAGTCTATATCCCAATTCCGAAATCTAAACTCTAGTAGGCTAAATCAAGAATTGTGTTTTGACTCCTAAAACTGACAACCAACTTGACATACCAACGCTAGTGGGTTTGACCGGACAATGCCCTAACAGGTTTACTTTCCGCATTATATTCTCTGATTATATAATTAAAGCAAACACAAGAAGTACGTTATTAATAACATGATCGTTGTCCTCAATCCATCCATTGGATTTACCAAGACCTTGTCTTGTGTCGGACTGATCTTTGAGATCCAAACTCAGGTTACAGATTTGGATATTGATTTTTGAGATCGTCCAGATCTGACCATAAGATTCACGAGCCCAAACGAAAAGTTGGTTGTATTTCGGTACCCCTGCTTTTTCAGAAACCATCCCAAAATGCTTTATCTCATCACAAGGTAAGAATAAAAGGCTAGGATGAGCCTAGCCTCGGTAGGCACAGGCATGGCAAATACGTGTTGCAGTAGTCACATCAACACTTTATACTTCAGCATAGAAGGAGAGACACGTGTTGTCCAACAAGCGGAGCAATGAAACGTCATAAAGAAACCGAAGAGATAGAAGCCGGGGCATCGAAGATTCGAAGGAATTACCATAACAAAGACAAACCCCGCTAAGAGGTGTCATCCTGGGAGTGGACGACGAAGGCGGTGCACGAGGTCAAACAGTCAACGAAGATCATAAAAGGATAAAAGAAACCATAGATAGCAAAGAGGGTCCTCTCACCAAACTAATATAAATACCCCTCTCAACTACTGAATAGAGGTCGAGAAATCTTAGGTAAAAAGAGAAGTATAGTTGCATTCACTCAACTATAGAGAGAAAGTTATATCTTAGTTCTCATAAACACCGTTGTAACCCACTCCAAAGTAATAAGATCATATAGTTTGTTACCCCGAGGATCTAAAGCACAAATTGCGCCAAACATCGTTATATCATTGTGTCTTTTGTTAACTTAGTTACATTATCCATGTCGTTGGTTAAGCTTAATAATCTCTATTGATCTATATTACTTGTTTTAGAATCATATCCTCAATATCATTAAAGGGCTTCGGTGAGTTCCTCTACTATATACTCTGGTACTAGAGAGAGTCGGGAACGAGGGTCCATGATATGATCATTTATAACTATATTCAACATTCATAACAGTTAGTATACCATGGGATAAATTAGTAGTAACAACTAGACGTACTATGATTAAATAACTTTATCGCCCTACACTTAACTTTGGGAGTTTTAACTTTATAAAGACATAACGATCTTTGTAACCATTACATTGGACTCAATACAACAATGAGACTACATGATCCAAGATTCTGGTCTCAATAAGTCACAACGAATATCTTTATACCTCAAACTGAGAATTCAGTGATCTCAAAAGATCGTTTGTGTTTCAATTAAGAGACTTCTTTAATATTACCTAGAGAATTCTTTATATCTCAACTTAGATTATATCTCACTATGGGGATTTCTTTATGACTCAAAACTAGCCTTTATATCTCTTAAAAAAATTCTCCATGATCTCAAAAGAGATCTACACTAATGTTTCAATTATGATACTACAATAACTTTACATTCCTTATGATCTTAAAGAGATCTGCTGACGTCACTATAAGAGATTATAACAACTAAATTTTGTTTTCTAATGTCTCACTTTAGATATTACAACATCTAAATTTATGTATAATCTCAAAGAAATCTGGCAATGTCCCATTACGAGACTACAACATCACAAAACACTTTAAAATTATACCATTGTCTCATTACATCAATATCTCATTTAAGAGACTACGGCAAATTATTTATACTAATATCTCATTGAAGAGACTACAAGAAGATGCTAATGTTCCACTTAAGAGAGTACATCAAATTCAAATTCCTTATGCAAATGTCTCGTTCAAGAGACTACATCAATTTCTGTATGCTAATAACTCATAAGAGATTACAGCAATAAAATCCTTTATGTTATTGTTTCAGTCAAGAAACTACGACAACAATTTTTTTTTGTAAGATCCTCCGATGTCTCCTTATGAGACTAGAACAATTTCTTTATGCGAACGTTTCACTAAAGAAACTACAGCAACACAGAGTTCTTTATGCCAATATCTCGTTACAAGACTACAACAATTTCTTTATGCTAATATCTCATTAAGAGATTACACCAAAACAAATTCCCTTATGTTAATGACTACTGAAAAAACTTAAATTCTTTATGATCTCTTTTTCTAAATGAAATCTGTCTCCCAAGACATTTTTTGTACTCAACACGAATTATCTCCGAGAAGAACATTTTTTGCTCATTATGAGCTATGTCTCGATTGAGAGACTTTCTGTGCTCAATGTGAACTATGTTTCAATTAATAGACTTTTTGTGCAATATGAGCTATGACTCAGTTAAGAGACTTATGTTGTCAATATGACATGTCTCCGGAGAGACTTTCTTGTGCTAAATATGAGTTGTATCTTATTTTAGAGATTTCTGTTGTGATAGCAAGAAACATAAATGGCAAGGAGACGTATTGCACGTAAGACGATAAATATTACAAATGTTACCCTACTCCCACTGTTTTCCAGAACCTTGCCACAATGCATCTAAAAACTTTAAAACAGATTCAATACCATCACAAGTTCACCTTTGGGTAAACCATGATTCACAAGAATCTAAATTGCAAGTGTAGAACTTTACACATCATAATTAATAAACATTATTTACAATACACGGAATATGATTCATTTGAAACAATACTAGTGTGAATCATCTTTGGATAAACTCACACTTAAAACTATCCAAAATAAATGAGAACAAACATGGTTATTATCATTATAAACAACCATACATATAAACGAAATATACAACATGTGAATAAGCAAATCATCAACATATTAAAATCATACTAGACTCGGTACTATCGCAATCATCTTTGGGCAGAAATACAACATACACGAGCCATTACTTGTATTTTGTTTGGGTCTACTTCGATTCCAGTTGTAGTGACAAGGTATCCTGTGAACTTTCCCGATGTAACTCCAAAAGTGTATTTTTCCGGGTTTACTTTCATCCTGCATCCGCGCATGGCTTGGAATATCTCTCTTAGATCATTTAGATGTTTTCCTGTTTGCTTGCTTTTAACCAGCATATCGTCCACATACACTTCGAGATTGTGCCCACTCCAAGGTTCGAAATTTTGTCCATTAGCTTCTGGTATGTTTCCCTCGCATTCCTCAGTCCAAATGACATTCTTGTGTAACAGTAAAATCCATGCGGGTGAAGAATGCAGTATGGCCCTGATCCGCTTTGGCTAGTGCGATCTGGTTGTACCCTGAGAAACCGTCCATGAAAGATAAAAGTTCATGCCCAGAAGTAAAGTCTACTAGTTGATCAATATTTGGGAGTGGATAACTATCCTTCGGGCAAGCTTTATTTAAGTTGATGAAGTCGATGCAAATTCGTGCTCCTCCATTTTTTTTGGTACCATTACCATGTTTGAGATCCATGTGGGGCATGTGACTTCCCTAATGAATCCTGTTTCCAAGAGCTTTTGCAGTTCTTTTTCTACTTCGTGGTGGTACTCAGAGGAAATCTTGCGTACTTTCTGCCTGAACGGGATTGAACCTTCTTCGATTCAGAGTTTGTGACTGAATACTTCGGGATTTATGCTTGGCATATCTGACATTTTCCATGCAAAGATGTCTGACTACTCTTTGAGAAGTTCATGTAACAAATGTTCACGCTCTTGCCCTAATAGTGTGCCTACTTTATCATTCTTGGTACATCCTCAGTGCCTATATTGACTTCTTTTATAGGCTCCACTGCGAAAAAAAGTTGGCGCGACCACACCTAAGATCGGCGCTTTCTTAATTGTTATCTGACAGCCTCACTGTCTGGCTTGCTCCCTGAGGCGCTAACATCACTCTGAAGACTTCTTGAGGGGTGCATTCCAATTTCCGACACTCCACCTCTTTAAGGTATTGCTCGCATTTTTCTTCTTTACTCTTCTCATTCTTTTCTTTCTTTAAGTTGAGACGTGCCTGCACTTGCTCCACATTATGCTGAGTCTCCTCGGCCTGACAACTCCTTGCATCCATCTGATCTCCTTTGGTTTGGAGCTCTCCATGTGGCCCTGGGAAGTGTAAAAACTTGTGGTATGTTGAGGTCGTTCCTTTCAGCCTATGGACCCATAATCTTCCCATGATTGCATTGTAAGGGGATGAAGCTTCCACCACGCTAAGTGTGGGACCCGTTATTTAGATTTTTGGGCTTTTTGCCCAAGCCCAACCCGTAAGGGTTGATTGTGTTGATTTTACAATATGGGTGTACCATTTACAGTTAAAATTGTGTGCTTATGATGATATTGTTTGATAGGGAGCCTATAGCTCAATTTGGGGTGTATCTCATGAAATTAGTTAACACATGACATAATGGGATGTTTTTAGCAATGTCATTTAAGTTTTCTACATGTCTAGAAGGAATCTATTGGCTCTATTTATTTTCTAAAATAAGAAAATTATATTTATTCTTTTGGTCACTAAAGTAGGTAACATATTCTCTTGATTTTCTAAAGACCATGATTAAAAATAAATGAAATAAGTTTTCATTCTTGTTGCATTGAGTCCTAGAGTTAGCTAGAGAGGATACATATAAAAACACGTACACTAACACGCTAGCTAGTCAGGTTTAATAAAACAAAATCCTAGATACATTTCTTGCCATTTTATTCCTTCTCTTCCCCCTAATTTTCTTTCACTTTTATAAAGAAAAGAACAAGAAGAAAACGTTTAACCACTCCATATCCATATGGCTAGTGCATGTGCATTTTACATCTTGTATTTGCCACATGTAAATTGAAAAATAGGGGTACCAAAATACTACCAACTTTTCGTTTGGGCTCGTGAGTCTTATGGTCAGATCTGGACGATCTCAAAAATCAATATCCAAATCTGTATAACCTGAGTTTGGATCACAAGTGATCAGTCCGACGCAAGACAAAGTGTTGGTAAATCCTTTAGATGGATTGGGGACAACAATCAGGTTAATGATAACGTACTTCTTGTGTTTGCATAAATTATATAATCAGAGAATATAATGCGGACAAAGCACACAAGACACCAGAGATTTTTTTAACGAGGAAACTACGACCTGTAGAAAAACCTCGGGATGTCGTCCAGATTGAACACCGTACAATAACAACTGTCTACAAATACTAGCGCCTACTATAGCAGAGACCAACTCTAGCCCTCCAAGCGAATTGGCTACTGTCGCACACCTTACGTCTCTGGATCCCCCACAGATCGTCACGCACTTGATTCCCCTAGCTGACGTCCTTTATGCCTAGGAGTTGCTTTAACCGCTGTTAAAGGCTTGTGTTAATAATTCCGGCTTTGCAACCTCAATTATCAACTGTATGTTTGAACTGTCCTCTATCAGTTTGACATACACAAAGTGACTTCCTTCGGATTGCTCCAGGTCATACGGAAATCTACTTACAAGCGGGGGCTGACAAGTAAACCGTGTAAACTATGCCCAACTTGTCTCTACCTCAGTTGTAACAAGAATCACTTAAGAAACTTAGACAACTGGAGCTAACTAGGTCTTAAAATACCGAGTGCAGCCATGCGTTGCTTCCTTTCAACCTTGTTGTTGCGTATCAGTTCTTGAATGGCCTTTTATCAGAAGAGAGGGACCATATAATAGACAAGAACGTAATCAGGCAACCAACGTAACCGGTTAATCCGATTTCAACCACTAAGGTCTCAATCTCCTACCTGTGCTTCCCAACTCTCAAGAGAAGTATTTATAGTCGTTAGGTAAATCCCACAGAGGAACTGCTACCTAATAGAGAATGACTATACCACAACAAGCATTCACCTAAGTGAAAAGAGTTTACGATCAATTCCACAGAGAAATTTCACGTATGCTTGATGCTTGTGGTTTTTCGTCCTGAAACCCTCTATTTATATCACTCAATAAGATAGGTTGCTTAGGAATAAAGCAACTAGTTACTTGTTCCACAAGTAGTGCCCGTCTAAAACGAATCCATTACTTGACTTGCACACAAAGTAACCTAGATTTATCTCAGTTGGAAATCTTTATCATTTATCTGCCAAGAAATAATATGTCCAGAAATAATCTTTATCTTATTGACACATTGAGAATCGTTAGATGGACCGAAGAAGATATTTTCGTGATAACCAAGTCCAACTAAGAGATAAAGGAGTCAGAGTTTAACCCGTGTGAAATTCCAGAGAATATTCACCTTGGACGGTTCGTGAACTGCCCTTCTGAATCACAACCAAATACATCGAATCTGAGGTTCACGTACATGTACGGGTACAAAGTGATGTTTTGGAACTCTGGAGAAATTTCCGGAGTCACTGTTCACGAACCGGTTCGTGAAGCGCCGTTAATTAGAATTAGGGTTTACTGGATCCGCTGGAAAGTTCTGGACTGGGCCAGTACTTAGAAGTGTTATACGCCCTCAACTACAATCCACTGTACTCTTGCTCAAGAGTACTCCTTTAGATTCACTCATATCCTACAAGTGATTTGCAAGCAAACCATTGCTATGGAAAGATGGTATCGAACGTATCTCACTGTAGATGGTGAAAAATGGAAGAAAGACAAAAATATAAAACGACTCTCTCATTATGCCTTGCCTAAAGGCATTTGCCTACTCAGGCACATCTCTATAGCTCAGAATGCAACCTGTTCCACGAGCTGAGTTTACTCGCTATGAGTTCTCTCTTATAACTCCCGGTGGAGAGGATGATATCATAGTGCAGTGCTAATAACCCCACCAATTCATAAACCCATCAATTTACTTCATGTCGATATCGCCTCGAATTCCTCGATATCAGAACTAAATTGCTCACTGGTATGTGGTGGAGAGTTAACAGAGACGCATCCTCACGGATTTCCTCTTAAAATACGACTCAACACCTGAGTCTCAATGAAAAACCTCAGAAACATCGTGGCTCTAGGCCTGTCCAGAGCTCTCTGAGAAGCATACAACAGCCTAAACACACTTAGGCTGGCCAAAATTGAAACACAAAATGGCCTAATATACCATGGATAAGCACGCCATGACCTAAAATACGCCATAGCGCAAGTGCGCTAGTACGCCATAGCCAAAGTGGCATAGCCTGAATACGCCAGGAAAGAA
>JAJJMA010231657.1:0-14978 GCA_023529015.1 Papaver nudicaule
AAATTCAGTGAATCATTTCAACAAACACAAGAAGGACATGAACTAAAATATTAGCAAGCTAAGAGACATGAACCGATAAGAACACATACAACAGAAAAATACCTAAACCTTTTTAAATCACCACCTAATTCAAATTTAGAAAAAAAAAATTAACACAGATCTGTATACCTCAAAGCTCGAATCGACAGGGAACAAGATAAAAAATTCTTTTTCTCCATCTTCAAAATCTCTGAAAGATGAGGAGCTTCGTTAGATCTCAAAAGAATAAGATGGGTTTTAATTTAGGGTTGAGTTAGATCTCAAAAGAATAAGATGGGTTTTTATTTAGGGTTGATTAATCACTCAGATAGGTGTTGTTTTCTGATTTCTTGAGAGGATCGGCTTCTAGGTTACTATATTTTGGTAGTGAGCGATGGAAATGGTGCATTTTTAATGGGTTTTGCTGAAGGGTTTCAAGCTTGGAAAAAAAGAAGAATAACGAATATGACAAGATGCGGTTTGGGAAGAAGAGAAGGAGAAAACGATGGTGGCTTCGATTGTTGGTGGTGGTGGTTGCAGTGCTGTTCTTGAAGAGGAGGAGAAAACGAAGAAGAGAATGATAAGGGAAAAAAGAAAAGAATAAAGAAGAAAAATGGGAAGGGTCAAGAGATTTAGGGTAAAGTGAAAATTGGTCAAGTATCAGTTCGGTCATGGTCATGGTCATGGTCTCGGTTGACTGGGTGCAAATAAAATCATGTGTTTTAATAGGTCAACCAATTGGGTGTGCAAAATAAATTTGCAACAGGCACGTTGCAATTTGCAACATGCATGTTGCAGTTTGCAACACACTGTGCAATTTTGACGTTTTGTGTTGCGAAACGCAAAATTGGGTGTAGTGAAGATCGTATGTCGTTCAACCATATTCGAAGCTCGAATCGACACCTAAGCTCCATATTTACCATTTTCCATGATGGATTCTAATAAATTTGAGGTTAGAAATCAATCATATCTTCAAGATTGATAGTTTGTATGTCGTTCTACCACATATGAAGCTCGAATCGACACATGAGCTCCATATATATCATTTTCCATGATGGATTCTGGTAAATTTGAGGTTAGAAGTCACTCAGTGCATCGATCTTGATAGTTCATGTGTCGTTCTACCACATATGAAGCTCGAATCGACATCTGAGCTCCATATTTATCAGTTTCTATGATAGATTCTAATAAATTTGAGGTTAGAAGTCACTCGGAGCATCGATCTTGATAGTTCATATGTCGTTCTACCACATATGAAGCTCGAATCGACACCTGAGCTCCATATTTATCAGTTTCCATGATGGATTCTGCTAAATTTGAGGTTAGAATTCACTCAGTGCATCGATCTTGATAATTCATATGTCGTTCTACCACGTTCGAAGCTCGAATCGACACATGAGCTCCATAGATATCAGTTTCCATGATGGATTCTTATAAATTTGAGGATAAAAGTCACTCGGAGCATCGATCTTGACACTAAACCGAATGTTCTTATTCATATTTTGCTTAATAACGTCTTGTTATAAGTCGAATTATTCATCGAAGCATGAAAACTAATGATATTTTGGTTAAAAACATCTTTTGACGAGTCGAATTGTTCTTCGGAGCACCAAATGTATATGTATTGGTCATATCTTACTTAAAAAGTACTTGCGATAAGTTGGATTCTTCGTTGAAACACCAAACCTAGTGATATATTGCTTCATAACGTCTTCCGATGAGTCGAATTCTTCATCAAAGCACCAAATGTATAGGTATTGATCATATTTTGGTTAAAAACTACTTGGGACAAGTTGGATTCTTCGATCGGAACACTAAACCGAATGTTCTTATTCATGTTTTTGCTCAAGAACGTCTTGTTATAAGTCGAATTCTTCGACTGGAACACCAAATATATAGGTATCGTTCACACCAAACCCATCATTGTTCGTTAGATTATCACTAAATTGATCCCCTAAGTTGGATTCTTCATCGCATCGAAGGTTGATTAGAAAAAAAACAAAAACACGAACTTGAAAAAGCACACAATCCCTATGACTATCCAAACTGATTCTCCACCGTCCATCAATATTTTAGAATGAATAGAAGACGTCCAGATTCGACTCAATCCGTTGTGACAATCTAAAAGAATTCTCCACCGTCCATCAAGAATCTTAGATCAATACCAGCCGTCCAAAGTCCCCAAACCCCCTAAGTCATAACCGTATGAGTAGTGAATATCATTTCAACCGTCGATAACCCCTCAAACCCCCTAATCTTTCACCATCCAGCAAAACCGGCTATCGTGGCACAGCCACAACCAAGTTTTTCTCAAAACCCTACGCTTTGAGGCGCTCATTGTTTTCTTTCTTTCCTTTCTCTTTCACAGCAAAACCAAGTTTACTTTCCCTGCAGCCTCTCTTTTTCTTTCAGTACTCAAAATCTCTACAGAAAATCGATTTCCATCAAATCTCTTAGCGATTTCTCCCCAAATTCATAACCTAATTGACATAACCCTAATCTATCAGTACTACCTCTTCTTCTTCTTCTTCTCAGAGTATCAGTTCTTAACAAACGGAAAATTCCAAGATCTAAACCTCACCACCACCAGAAGAGCACTGAGCTTTTGATTCGCAAGCTGCCATTTCAACGTCTTGTTGGTGAGATTGCACAGGAGTTCAGCAGTTGCAGCTCTTCAAGAAGCCTAAGGATATTCAACTTGCAAGGAGAATCAGAGGTGCAGGTGTTAAAAAAATTGGGGTTTATTGGTCTCTTTTGGTACTAGTTATTTTGTTGGTTTTAGGGTTCGGTGTAAAAATATCTTGAAGCTTTCATCTAGATCTAGGGTTTGTTCTTGTCTGATTTGATTCTGTTAATGATATTGATAGATAAAAGTTAGGTTAAATCTCTAGTTCCAATTAGAATCAAACCCCTAATTTTGATTGAATTTAATCCCTATTTTCAGTTGAGATCTGGAAAATTCATGCTCTGATAATGTTAGTTCTAGATAGAACTGAATCTTAATAATCAATCTCATAGTAAATTTGTAAGATAGAGCAATGGAATTAGGAACTGATAAAGCCTGAGTGTAATTGTTCATTGAAGCCCTGATAATCTTTTTGAGGTAGATATACACTGCTAGTTAATACATCTGGTTCTTGAGCTGGTTCTTATAGCTAGAGGACTAGATGAGCATTTTATTGTTTCTCGTCATCTGTTGTATTAGTCTTGAAACGATTATAATCTGTTTAGCCATTGATAAAGATTTTTTTTGGGAATTCTGTTACATCTGTGGGTAATTATCAAAGTCTACTTTTTATATATATGCCAGTGATCGTTAATCTCATGTTTAGAGATGCTGATAATCTGTGTGTTTCTGCTATAGGTGTATAGGTTCTCATGGTTTTGAAGGTTTCTCATTATGTATCAATATTAATTGAACTTTGGTGTGTATGCAGGTGACTGAAGTGTTATGTGACCTTGGTATCTAATACACCAGATGACAAAGTAATGGATCTGTTCAAGGTTTGTGTTTCTGTTCAATTTGTTCCTTACATTTTTTGTAATTGTATATGCCCTTACATGCTCTCATGGTTCTTCGTTGCATTTGATATTGATGGTTATTTTATCTCCACAGAATTAAAACTTTGGCGGAGTTTCTCATGGAAGGAGACTGCAAAGGTGACTTAAAGAAGTCTGTGAAGGAGAGTTGGAGGCATTCACCCCTGGGGCGCTAAATGACTGCAATGGGCTAGCTAGTAGCTACTCGAAGCAGTTTTTTACTCGTAAGTTGTTCATCTAATTTCGATGACAGCGTGCATAGTTATATTGCAATGTTGTCTAAGTTACTTAATTCTTGTAGAGCAGATGAGAGGATAGAGCCTTTGTCTAACTTGAATGTATCAAGTGGCTGAATCTACTAAGGTAATGTTTAGAGGTTTCCTGGTACTGGTGGTGTTTCATCGAAATCGAATTTGTGTAGAGGTTTCCTGGTACCATAGTTATACTCCCAATTAGAATACCTTAAGGCTTAGAGGCTTTCTGAATTTGGTGTCCCACAATGAAGTCTCAACAATGATTGAGACAGTTCCTTGTCTTATATTTGCATAGATTAATTCATGAGACACTTCCCTGTTATAGGTTTTTGACATTTGAAGATTGTGTTTATTCTTACTTTTAACTTGGTAGTAAGTAATAATTGTTGTGCTAAGAGTATTTCAAATCTCTTTGGAGATAGATGCGCTATGTGGCGATTGTACCATGAGTAACTTTCATGATATGTCCAGTTGTCCTTGTAAAACTGCGCACAATATTCACATAGAGTTGTAACTTTAACCTATTGACCCTTGTTCTAGTAATGTCATCTGTCCAAATGTATGAAGGCTGTATTTGAAATGAAGTTGAATCAATGATTTTAGCCTTAAACCGTCATGTGTATAATCCTTTAGTTGTTTCATATCTTTCTGTCAAGTCAATTCATAGGCATAAGCTGCAATTGCTCGGCAACTTATGGGGAGTTTTATACTCTCCTTTAGAATACCTAAATACTTGTGGGTTTTCTGAATTTGGTGTCTCCATGTTTTGCATGATTGAGTCAGTTCCTTGTCCATTAGAAATATACAAATAAGTGGTCTTTTACGAGGTACAATTGTGTCTGGATCAGTTTCTAGTTTAGTTTGTGCACAATCTCATATTTGCATAGATTAATCATGAGACACTTCCCTGCTGTAGGTTTTGTTTTCAGTACTTTAGTGAAGTTGTTCATTCAATATTCTGTATTTCCGCAACTAATATTGGGTGTTTTTTCATGATTGTGTAGAAGTGGGCGAGGTTGATAGTGATGAAGCATGTCCAGACCCTTTTGAATATTGTGATGTTGGTGTACTGAAAATTCCCAGTTTTAAAGGACATGATATGTTGGGACCATGTACTGCTGGTTGGCAGACTACAGATTTGCATCCTTTGGTGATTGAAAGATCTGATCAGGTACTTTGTTCTCCATTGGTTTCCAGATTATGAAACTTGGAACATATAGGAGGTTTTGGAATGCATGGCTAAGACCATTTCTTGATAAATTGATGCAGGGTTCTTATGTTTATGACGGCCAGAAATATCGTGATTCCCTTGCTGGTATGTGGTGCACAACTTTAGGTATAAATACTATTCTTTCCGTAAATTGTTTGTTTGAAGTTAGTGTATCTGCAGGTGTCCAACAATTGAGTTGGCCAACTGCTTTATAGTTGTCCGGGTTTAATGCTTATGTACCTCTTTGGCGATTTGCAGGTGAGAATGAACCAAGACTTGTTGATTGCAATTTGCTTCTTATAAGTTTGCATTTCATTCTTGGGTTTCACGCGAGAGACACTAAAGGAATCCAGCTCTGGCTCTCTTGGATCATCATCATCATTGTTGGCCAATACCCTACACTTGGTACTAATTCGAATACACTGTTTGATTTAACATTCGAACTATTTTAAGTGGGCATATTAGTTATTCCTAGCAGAATTTGTTGCATATAATAAATTGTAACATCACTTTCATAGTTGATTCAAAATTGCTAACAAATGCTAGTAATTTCTTTATAGCATATCACGTTGATAAACTTGATGCTCTACATTTTATTGTATGTTTGAGTAAAATCATGTAGATAGACATTGCATGTTCCCTAACATGCTCCCAAACTCCAGGATGTGTAGTGAGCTTTGTCTCTTGTCTTGCATTGCATTTAACTTTGTCTCCATCTCACTTCGCATTTTCTCATGTTTTAGTTTGGCCTGATAGTTAGGATCTTCAGGGATATTCCAATTGGTTATGTTTTGATGATCCTTTAGCCAACCATTGTTTCAGTAACTTCTTTTTTGCTTACACTGTTAAATACATTGTCTTTTGCCTTTCAGAACTTCACAAGAAGGAAACATGTTAGGCTGTGACTATTATTGAAACCCCTCCAATGGCTGTTGGAGTCGTTGGTTACGTTAAGCCATTTGTGTGAAGAGGCCAGAAGAAGATATTTGAAGAACTTTGCCAAGTCCAAGAAGGCCTGTCCGGTTTTTTCTTAGTTTTAAACTTATTAATCTGTTTACATTGCAATGAGAATGTAAAGATTTATAATTTGAATTGATGCTTTTCTTATAAAAAAAATTAGTGAATTTTCAGTTTCTAGTAACCGAATCTGGCACTTTCTGGTGGCCGTAAATGGCGGTTTAAGATGACCTGAATTATAATTTTCAGGTGACCAGACTGACACAATTCCCGGTCATGGTCACTGGACTGACATAACCGGTGATGGGTGACTGGACTACGCATTTTACGATGACACGTGTCATCCATTTAAATTTTTTACCAACCCAACCTGATTATCTAATACAACCTAATATATGCTGGCTAGAACCATGAACCAAAGAAGTTTATGGTGGCTAATAACTTTACCAATTGAATTATAATCAACCCAATGTATGGTGGCTAGAACTATGAACCAACCCAAAGCACAGCTGCTAAAAATAGATGATTTATTGGTTAAGCTCTTTACCAGCTGCACGTAAACCAACTACTATGGTAGGCAAAACCATGAACCAACCAAATGAATGGTGGCTAGAATTATGAACCAACAACATTACCAACCGAATATATGGTGGATAGAACAAACAACCAACCAAAGGGTCAGCGGCTAAAACTCTCATCCATTAAGAGATACAGTTGCTTCAACTCTTAACCCTCATAACGAATAGTGTCTAAAACTCTTAGCCATCAAACTTGCCAACTGAAACTTAGTGGGGTTAAGCTTTTAGCATCATCCAATGTTTTATAATTGTCCACTTCTAGCAACTGTATGCAAGTCTTTAGCAGCCAAACTTTTGGCGGGTTTAATATTTCAGCAACCATTATTTACGTGCTTCACCAACTGGTAGCTTTTGTTACAAAAGACCTTTGGCAAGCATTTGTTTCAGATGTGAAGGTCTCATTGTAAGTGGTCTCTAACAACGACCAAGTTGCACAAGGTATCTAGCCTCATAGCTATAAGCAACCTTCAGAATGAGTTGCTATGTGGTTGGCAGAAATCTGTAGCCTCCAAAATCGGCCTCTGGCAACCAAATCTGGCTAGTTGCTGGAACCCAATTTTCTTGTAGTGCCATACTTCTTAGTTAGACTAAGCTATAGGAATTATTAAGAGAAAATCTCAACCTCTCACGTGACAGGCAACACTGACACTTTATCATAGGAATGGGAAAGAGAAAATCTCATTCAGTGTTATATCTGGCGAGTAATTCACAAATTAGTTGTCCTTTTTGAACCTAGACCATGGGATCTCTAATCGCTTAGGTTGGGTTACCGCTGCAATTTACTCTTTAGTATGGTTATAAGCCCATTCCCCTTGATGATGCAATTATAATCTCTCTAGAATTCGTATCCTTAGTCGAAAACACTTTTTCTTTTCTAAATGCGCGCATTTGAGAGCAATTACTTTATGGTTTTTACGTTGACCTCGTACTTGAAAGATCGTACCATAATACCTTTTAGGCACCCCCACATTTTGATGAAATCATTATAACGACCTTCTTACAACAACCCTGCACCCCCACAATTATTATGTGGTGCTCTAGTTTTCCCAGAATTTCATCGTCTCTTTAAATAGTCTTAAAAACTTCTTTTTAGCACACCTCTGCTAATGTCTGACCGACCATGACTAAAGTTTCCAATGGGGTCCAAGCATTCATTTTAGTTGGTTCTGAAGTCAACCAACGCAAATCCAAAGAAACCTACCACTTATCAGAAACTTACATCTGATTATATCTTTCGAAAATGACTTAAAAATCAATTCAAATGATATTGGTGATAAGTTTACTGTTTTATACAGTACAAGCAAGGGAAGAAATTTAGCGAAAGCTCAACATTAACTGCTTCTCCCTAAAACCCATTAGTTGCGACTTAGGGCGAGGGCAGCCAATAGGATCTCTTATCCCTGAGATCGTAGCTCACCTGCCTTTCAAAATTTAACTGTCAAGTGCCCTTCAACGTAACAAGCTACTGACAGAACCCTTCACACAAGGAAAACAATGCCCACTCAAGTGACTCGTTCTTTTCCTCCCCCACAGTTCATGACCATTTTCTAAGTCATAAAAGCAACATTACTACAGTACAAGAAGTTGATCATCGTTGTCTCTTATGAACAATAGATCTTTAAATACTCAATCTGCTTTTCCTGTACTTTGAAGATTTTCCTTCTGCCACTAGGCCATCAAGTCCTTTCCCCCACATTTCATGGCTAACTCTAATAGTCATGAAACTACAAAATTGGCAATGGAGTTCTGAATTTCAAAGTTTTGGAAGGCCAAACCTTCCCCACAGATTCCATTTTTGTCAAAGCAATTTATTTGATTAACCGGGTATCAATCCCTAACCCCCACAACTGGAGGGTATCGTACTGTAACTTCCTCTACTGTGCATTTCTTACACCAAGTAACGCCATAAATGGCTTCTTTAAGTGTCTAAAGATCAATCTCCCACACATATGAAACAGAGTACTATTCTGTCTTTCCAATTTCCGGTGGCAGCGTTTCTGTTGGTCAAAATGATAAGTGCATTGCAATTCAATTAACTTGGCATGAACAAAATCATTAATCAATGCATAGAATTATAACTCTTCCTAGTTCTTCATAATATGTAAAGCATAACCATTTACTGAATCTCATTAAGAAGAACAAACTAAATATCTTCAAAGAAGCCGTAAATTCAAGCAGAGATAATCTAACAGATACATATAACCGTTCATATGAAAGAGATTATATCACATGGCAGTTATTGGGATTAGTCATGTGAAAAGATGTAACATTTATTGGTGCGAAAGAACGCAACTTTCAACCAGTCAGAATGAATTAAAAGGAGGGAAAAGAGTCAGTGATACATTCGATCATACATTATTCACAATATTCATTTAACCATCATTCATGCTTAGTTTACCAATAGTGTTAAGATACAATGCAATATGTGATGCATTTATCGTAAGTCAAGATGTCAGTATGAAACACAAAACTATCCACAGATCATCAAGTGTAAGCGAATCTAACCAATATTAAATTTCTTAAGAAACCGAAAACAAGGAACACGAATTAGTCTTAAGATTGTTAGAAAAATATGTGTTTCGGTTTCTGAAAAATCATTATGATGCGATAAACATAAATACAAAAGAAATACAAAGTTAGAAAACTTATCAAATTGGTTGATCGAGGCGAGGGTCGCTCTTTCCTTAATACTAATTCGTCCCCGCATACGGTGCTCACGGTTCTACGGACGTAGTCTCCCAAGATACAACGATTATGCCTTGTAGAAAGTAGCACTACAATTCTACTAGGCGCAGCGAAGTTGACGTTAGTGTGCTCTTAAACATGACTTGACTCTAGACACTCTTTGCTTTCAAAAACCATGTTTAAAACTCTTTTCAACTCTTACTAAACCAAAACAAGAGATGGGTATTTATAGAGTCAATGGTGACTCTACAAGGTGTCTCTTCACCAATTGGCACATATTCACTAAGTGTCTTATGGATGAAAAGACATGTCCCTTAAACACATCTCTTGAAGTTCAAAATCCAAAACCAAAACCAAATTTTCACTCACAAAATAAATATTAACTCAAAATTCCAACAGCAAGTCACTTGATTTGGTTTGCAACGATAAAGAGGAAGCTAGAGCCTGGATTATTGGTCTATTAGAATTGATCACTTTTGGAGATGAGCGGAAGAGGATGAGATATTCCGTTAGTACCATGAAAGTCGAAAGCCTTTCTAGTGATGTCATCTCAGCAAGCCAAGGTCTTACTCGTGATAATGGGAAGGCTTCAGGAAAAGATGAAAATTATGCTGACAAAAATTTTGGCAACTTTTTGGGTCTTCACAAAGCATTGAATTTTCTATGGAAAATTTTTCATTTTTTTCGACTTGTGTGTGTGAAGGTAATGGGGGGAGAGAAACTTATAGCTGTATGTCGAGCTGGGGGCGAGTTTGTGGAAGATAAAGATGGTTCATTGTCATACATTGGTGGAGATGCTCGTGGAATTGCCATTTATAGCGCAACTAAGTTCAACGATTTCAAGTCAGAGCTTGCTGAAATGGAATTACAGTCCCGGGACTATGACTATCAAGTATTTTTTTCCGGGCAATGTAAATAAGTAACCCGATGTAGACTTCAAAGTGTCTTGAGCACCTGCCAAATCAGAATCTGTGTAACCCACTAACTCTGGCTTATCTCCACCATAGCACAAACACATATTAGAAGTACCCCTTAGATACCGTAGTATCCATTTCACTACTTCCCAATGCTCCATACCTGGATTTGCCAGAAATCTACTTACCACACCAACTGCATAAGCTATATCCGGCCTTGTACACACCATGGCATACATCAAACTACCAACTGCGGACGCATAAGGAATTTCTTCCATCTTTCGTTTCTCAATATCATTCACAGGACATTGATCACGAGATAAATTGAAATGGTTTGCAAGTGGACAACTCACCGACTCAGCCTTGTCCATGTTGAACCTTTGCAACACCTTTTCAATGTAGCCTTATTGTGATAACCAAAGCTTCCTTGCCTTCCTATCACGAGAGATTTGCATACCAAGAATACGCTTTGCTGGACCCAAGTCTTTCATCGAAAAAGACTTGTTCAAGTCTGACTTCAACCTGTCAATCTTGTTCTTATCTTTTCCAACAATTAGCATATCATCAACATAGAGCAAAAGAATAAGAAAATCACCATCTGCAAATTTCTGAATGAATACACAATGATCTGAAGCTGTCCTCTTGTACCCATGTTCCTTCATGAACGATTCAAACTTCTTGTACCATCTTCTAGGAGCTTGCTTCAACCCATATAAACTCTTCTTCAGCTTGCATACTAAGTGTTCCTTGCCCTTGACTTCAAAACCTTCGGGTTGTTCCATATACACATCTTCTTCATGATCACCATGAAGAAATGCCGTCTTCACATCTGGTTGTTCAATCTCATAGTCCATACTAGCTGTTAATGCCAACATCACCCGAATAGAAGGAAACCAAACCACTGGTGAGAAAATCTCATCGAAGTCAACACCTTTTTTCTGCCCATTACTCTTCACAACTAAGCGTGCCTTGAACCTTGGTTGTGAGTTATTCTCTTCAAATTTCTTTCTGTAGACCCACTTGTTCTTCAGAACTTTCTTCCCCTTTGGCCTCTCGACATACTCATAAGTGTCATTCTCATCTAAAGAAGTCACTTCTTCTTGAATGGATATCTGCCACTTCTCATTGTCGGGTACACTAAGAGCCTCTTCATAAGACTCAGGTTCACCTGCATCTGTGAGTAACACATACTCATGTGGTTTGTACCTTGTTGATGGCACTCTGGGTCTGCTGGATCTTCTTACTTCAGCAGTTGGAACTTGTTGCACTTCCTGCTCACCAATATCACCCACTGGAACGTCTTCCTGAGCTTCATCTTCCTGAATATGCTCTTCTTCTGCATTACCATCAGCATCCACATCTTCAGCTTGTTCCGGAGTAAGAACAACCGGATTTGGATCCAACCTCATATCTAATTGAAGCTTTGGCTCGTCAATCTTCTCAAAGTCTTCAATAGTCTGATCTTCAAGAAATACCACATCACTGTTTCTGATGACCTTCTTATCAACTGGATCCCACAACCTGTACCCAAACTTCTCATTCCCATAACCTAGGAAAATACACTGCTTCGCTTTGTCATCAAGCTTTGATCTCTGATCCTTTGGGATATGAACAAAGTCCCTGCAACCAAACACTCTCAAATGATCATATGTTGGTTATTTGTCTCTCTATACCTTCTCTGCTACATCTCCATCTAGCGGTCTCGAAGGAGATCGATTAATCAAATACACAGCAGTATTCATTGCTTCACCCCAAAAATGCCTCTGCAACTTGGAATGAGATAACATGCACCTAATTCTCTCAAGAATTGTGCGGTTCATGACATATACCTGCACTTTTGCAATACGCTTCAAGTGACCCAATATATTCTCCCCCGTTATCAGAACGAAGGAACTTCAAGGTTCTTCTTATCTCTCTTTCCACCATACTGTGAAATGTCTTGAACACGGAAACAACTTCATCTTTGGCTTTGATTGCATAAGCCCAAACCTTCCTTGAAGCATCATCTATAAAAGTCACAAAATAAACAGCACCACCAAGTGTTTTGACCCTTAAAGGTCCACAAACGTCAGAATGAACAAGATCCAAAATACTAGTATCACGCTTAGGTAAAGCCTTATGAAAAAAAACTCTTGTTTGTTTACCAACCAAACAATGAGTGCACTTACCCAGTTGTATACCTTTCACATTCGGCAAAGCTTGTCTTTTGGTGAGATTTTGAATTCCCTTCTCACTAAGATGACCAAGCCTTCTATGCCACAACTCGGAGGTTGAATCTTTATCAATAGCATTCAACTCACCTTTCATGAGCTTCACATGGGTCAAATATAACGTGCCAACCTTCTTGCCTCTTGCAATAATCATGGAGCCCTTGGTGAGCTTCCATTTCCCATCAGCTATGTGATTTGTGTACCCTTCATCATCTAGAACTCCTGGTGACATAAGATTCAAACGAAGATCTGGTACATGTCGCACGTTTTTGAGAACTAATGTGCATCCAACACTAGTCTCAACTTTCACATCACCCATTCCCACAATTTTAGAAACTCCACTGTTTCCCATTCTGACTGACCCATAATCACCAGCCTTGTAGGAAGTAAACACATCTGCTCAAGGAGTGGCGTGGTAGGATATATGCACCTGAATCTACCACCCATTCTGAATCGGAACCTGCAGAACTAACACATACATCATCACAATCAGAGAATAAAATGATATCACCATCGTCTGTTGCTACAGCTGCGACATCATTGTCTTGCTTGACATTTCTATTCCCTTTCTTCTGTTCTTGCTTCGGCTTCCTGCATTCATTTTGAAAATGACCCGCTGTGTGACAGTTCCAACACACAACCTCACTTCTGGACTTTGATTTACCCCTTGACTTGCTACGGCCAAATGGTTTCTTGTATCTCTCCTTCTTTCTCCCCCGGTTCTCTGTAACTAGAGCCTCTGAATGAGATGAGTCGGATGATCTTCTTCTAACCTCATCTGTCAACAAAGCATTTGATACAATACCCATAGTCAACTTCCCATTTGGAGCAGAATTACTAAGAGACACCCTCAATGTTTCAAAGCTACTAGGCAAAGTATTTAACAACAAGTAAGCTTGAATCTCATCACTGATTTCCAAGTCCATAGATGTAAGCTGGTTCATGATGCCCTTCATTTCATTCAAATGAATCGCCATTGAACTTCCTTCCTTGTACTTCAATGTTCCAAGCCTCCCAAATAAAGAGCTTTTGCACAAGGAGATTTCTGGTCATATAACTCCCCTAGTTTCGTCCACAAAGAATGTGCCAGTGTCTCACTAGCCACATGGTGAAAAATAGTATCATCAATCCATTGTCGGATAAAACCAACAGCTTTGCGGTTTGCAACACGCCAAAGCTCATCACCCGTCTCGTCAGGCTTCACTCCATTATTCTCTATACACCCATAGAGATCCTTGCAATATAATAAGTCTTCCATCTTCGCCTTCCATATTACGTAGTTGTCACCGGTTAGAATAACCCCTCTACCACTACTGCTGCCTTTCATTATTGAGCACGGTTGTCTCGACCCCGTAGCCCTGATACCACTTGTTGGGGAGACCTGCAAAATCCGAGACTCTGCGCACAATTTGAATGCATAATCAATGGAACAACGAATCAAAGACAAATACGCGACACCGGATTTAACATGGAAAACCACCTCAATGAGAGGAGTAAAAACCACGGGGCAAATTAACTTCCATTATGAATCAATGGGATACACAACAACAACCTCAAGTGCAATATACAATTTGCACTTGGCTAACTATGCCCTAACTCACCACAAATGGTGGATCAACAATACTCACCAGTACAATGGTGGATACACTAATTCCTTTACCTTAGGTAAGATTCAACAAGAAATCAACAATAGCAAGTGTAGAGATACTTACTACTAGGGTTTGAACAAACCCTAGATTTTTCCCCTTTGTAGAGATGGAGAAATTGATGAATTAAACCTCACCAATGAACCAACGGACCCTTAATCAAGAACCCTTCTTCTCCTTCTTCAAAACCCACAAAGAATCATCACCCAAGACAAGCTCTAAAGGTGGCTACACATTTTTCTCTCTAACTCACTCTTCCCCTTTCTTTTTCAGGAACAGGAGGATAACTCAAAATGAGTCTCCTGTATGTTTCTTAAACATACCACAGCTTCACTAAAACCAACTCCATATAGATGTTAAGGGACACCACATTGAAGGGCCGTATGGAGTGACCAGGCCCAACAAGACTGTCTCCTGACATGCTAAAATTCAACCTTGCTAAATTTGTGAAGGTTAGGCAGGCATCAATCCGGTGTATCTAAATGGCCAGTGGGCATTGTGTACATTTCTATAAGAGAAGTTCAATCCTACATTAGGCAAGCGTCAATCCAGTGCATTCGAATGGCCAGTGGGCATTGTGCAAGAATGCCAGAATAATGAAGTTTTCTATAATATCTCAGATATATAGGTATAATCCTAGATTACCCTTAAGATCGGGTACCCAACGGACTTGGCGGATTTACCCGTGTCAAGTCCGCCAAAATGGCTGATTTAAAACACAACCCGTGTCCAGTTCACCAATTGGCGGATCGGGTACCCATCCGCCAAATTAGTGCGGATCGGATCGGAAAAAAACAGCGGGTACCCATCTGTCGCTCAACCCTAGGTCTGCTCAAACCATCTTCATTTGTAAAAGTAAAAAATACTGGTTAATCCACGATTTGGGTTTTCAATTAACCGCTAATCCTTTTTGAAAACTCATTTAATCTTTAGTCCACCGAAAGAAGAAAACCGGCGGCACTCGTG
>JAJJMA010231676.1:0-11230 GCA_023529015.1 Papaver nudicaule
AGCAAGATACTCGAGGAAGAAACTATGGTCGAGGAGGAAAAGATAATTGGCGAAATGGGAATGGCGATAGAGGGTATAATGGAGAAAACAAAAGATTCGGCAGAGGCAACCAACAACCTTTTCAAGATGCTACTCTACCAAAGTTACGTGTCTCTTACACTGATGCCTTTGGGCAAATCGAGAGCTCAAATTGCCGAGATGACATTCGCTATCCTTACAATAGAGGAAAACCCAGAGCTCCGCCAACCAATACCAATTCCTTTTGCCAATTCCACCTGTTTCACGGTCATACTACTGAGAACAACACCGGCGTACATCAAGAAGTCCACAGATTCATCCGCTTGGGGAAATTTCAGGAATTCCTAGAGTTGCCACCACCGCCGCCTATCATGGTCCAGCCGATTCAAGCCATCCCAGCTCACACTCCGAATGTATACGAAGTAAAGGTTGAGCGAGACTTATTGGAATTGGATTGCTTTTCCATTGTGCACTCAAAGATCACAAGAGATGAGTTCCACGATAATGTCTTATCCCGAGTGCACAAGCGAGATAGAATGGGAAATGAGATTTGTAGTGTCGCCGCCAAGCAGGAACCGTTGCAAGATTGAATGAAGGCTTGTGTAGGTTTTTCCGCCGAAGAGATACCTCCAGAAGGAAGAAATCATAACAACCCCCTGGTTCTCACCGTTCAAATGGGGAAGTTCAGATTGCCTAAGGTACTTATTGACCCAGGCAGTTCAGTAGATATTCTTTTCAACAATGCTTTTGAGGCAATGAGAGAGAAGGATGATAAAATTCCCTCGCCGACAGTCTCCTCATATAACATTTATGGATTTAATGGCATTGCTTCTAACCCAAAGGTGAAATCGAGTTTAAGATCATGATCTGCAAGGAATATTCTTGAATACTACTCTTTGCATCGTGGATGTTGACTCGCCGTATGCTACTATCCTTGGAAGACCATGGCTTCACAGCCTAAAAGGGGTACCCTCCACTTATCATCAGCGCCTAAGGTTCCCTACACCTATGGGAGTCGCCGAATATGTAGGAGATTTGGCAGTAGCGAAAGCTTGCAACTCGGCGGACGTGCAAATGCGAGAGAATAGAAAAGCAAAGATCGCAGAGAAAAAGAAGCTCGGCAAAGAAGCTATTAAGGAGCAGGAGATTCAAAATTTTATCGCCGACCCATTAACATACGTGCATTCAGTAAATACAGTAGATGATTCGGCGAAGTCTGAGGGGAAGACTCTATAGCAATTAAAGGAACCATCGCCGATGGGAGAACCAGAATTACATTTTACGGCGGTGGAACCTACTAAAGACATAAATATCGGCGATGAGAATGATCCGAAGATGGTAAAGATGGTACTTTGTTGAATGAAGGTGAGTCGGCGGAGTTGCAAGCACTACTCAAAGAATATGTTGATGTCTTAGCCTGGGGCATGAATGAAATGCCAGGCATTGACCCGGCGATAGCATGTCATAAATTGGATATTGATCCAAAGGTCAGACCTTTCAAGCAAAGGATAAGGAAATTGTCTCCAGCCTATAAAGAAGCGGTGGAAGCGGAGATTGACAAGATGAAAGCGTCAGGTATCATAAGGCCAGTGCAATATCCTCAATGGATAGCCAATATGGTAGTGGTACCCAAGAAGAACAAGGGAGTGAGAATCTGCATTGACTTCAGCGATCTCAATAGAGCATGTCCAAAGAATAGCTTCCCGCTACCAAGCATTGATCAAACTGTAGATGCTACATCAGGTCATGAGCTGCTGTCATCCATGGATGGTTATTCAGGATATAACCAAATACCCTTGGCGGAGGAAGATCAGAAGCACACAGCTTTCTTTTCCACCAAAGGATTGTTTTGCTATACTCGAATGCCCTTTGGATTGAAGAACGCCGATGCTACTTATCAAGAAATGGCACAAAAGATGTTCGACAAGTGGGTAGGAAAAATGATGGAGGTGTACGTCGACGACATGCTTGTTAAAAGCAAAAAAAAACAGACTCATGTGGAAGACCTCAGAGAAATATTCAATCACATGTGTATTACTAAATTAAAAATCAATCCGGCGAAATGCGTTTTTGGTGTAACTTCAGGAAAATTCTTGGGATATGTCGTCACAAAGAAGGGACTGGAAGCTGATCAGGCCAAGATTAATGCAATTATAGAAATTTCTTCGCCGGTGACAGTAAAGAATGTCATGCGACTCAATGGAACTTTGGCGTCGCTTAATAGGTTCATCTCAAGGTTCTCCGACAAATGCAAATTATTCTTCCAGACGTTGAAAAAAGGAGAAAAGTTCAACTGGACAGAGGCACATGAAGCTGCATTTCAAGGTATTAAAAAGTATCTCGCCACTCTCCCAGCAATTCAGCCACCTGAGCACGACGAAGAACTTAAAGTTTATATCGCCGCAACATCTTTCGCCATTAGTGTTGTGCTGGTAAGAACCAAAGGTGGAGAAACACCCATTTACTATATCAGTAGAACACTGCAAGGGGTGGAAAAGAATTATACTAAGATTGAGCAGCTGATCTTGGCTTTGGTCTTTGCATCTCAGCGGTTACGACCATATTTTCATGCTCATCCCATTGTTGTCCTAACTAAAACTCCAATAGAGTCTATCCTGCACAGTTCCCAGCGAGTGGGGCGAATCGCCAAGTGGAATCAACAAATTGAGCAGTTCGGCGTCCAATACGAAATACGTACAACACAGCGATCTCAAGTTATCGCAGACTTTCTCGCCGACTTCCCAATTGATGAAGATGTAGAGGTAGAGGAAATCTCGTCCTCTTTGGATGAACGAGAAGATGAAATGCCAGATCTATTGAAATGTAGTCCTAATGGATGGGAAGTTTATGTAGATGGTTCATCAAATAAAGAAGGAAAAGGAATAGGAATTGTCTTAACCTCGCCAAAAGGAGCCAGAATAGTGCACTCACTAAGGCTAGAATTCCCGGCGACTAATAATGAGGCAGAATATGAAGCGGTTATTCACGCCATGAGAATACTCATTGAGATGGGCATCAGTGATGTTAGACTAACAAGCGACTCTCAGCTAGTGATTCGACAAATCTCTGGACGATATCAGACAGCAGACCCGTCTCTGCAGAAGTACCTAAAACTTGCTAGGGAGTATGCCCAGAGGATCACAGGTATCAAGTTTCGCCACATCTGCAGAAAAGACAACAGGCACGCCGATGCTTTGGCGTTTATCTCTTCAATGATGACAAATCCGGATGTCCCTTCAATAGCTATTGAAAGAGTGAAGCAATCATCGGTACCAGAGAGAGAGCAAAGAGAAGTATTGACAACATGCACTGAAGAATCAGCAGCGAAAGATTAGAGAACGCCGATACGATATTATTTGGATCGTTCAACTTTGTCAGGGAAACAAATTTTAGCTCATCAAGTCATTAGTAGATCGGCGAACTATGAGCTTCGAGATGGAATTTTATATCGCCGGTCATTCTCAGGACCATTGATGCGCTGTGTATTGAGAGAAGAAGGCAAAAAATTATTGGAAGCAATCCATGAAGGAGACTGTGGGAATCACAGTGGTCAAAGAGCTCTAGCATTAAAAGTAAGAATGCAAGGGTACTATTGGCCTTGGATGAATAAGGATGCAAAAAAATATGTTCAGCGATGTAAACCATGCCAGTTGTATGGAAGAAGAATTAAAGCGCCGGTGACATATCTAAACTCAGTGCTCAGCCCTTGGCCTTTCGTCAAATGGGGCATTGACATCATTGGACCATTAACTACAGGCTCAGGGCAACGGAAATACATCATTATGGCGACAGATTATTTCACTAAGTGGTGTGAGGCCAAGGCTATCAGGAAGAAGACAGGACAAGAAGTGTTCACATTCATTTGGGAAAATATATTATGCAGATTCGGAGTACTGGCGGAAATATGTACAGACAATGGGAAGGAATTGGTCGGCGACAATATCAGAAAGTTACTCGCCAATTACAATGTCAAGCTAAAATCAACTCCCTTGTATCCTCAGAGTAATGGGCAAGCGGAAGCCACCAATAAGACTATTGGGATGCATGGGACTGAAGAAAAGGCTGGAGAAACATAAAAAGGCATGGTGTGGGCATTTACACAATGTTTTGTGGTCTTATAGAACTACGGTCCGAGAAGCAACTGAAGCATCTCCTTTCCTACTAACATTCGGCGCTGAAGCGGTACTCCCATTTGAAGTTATCCTACCAACTACAAAGCATGAGGCATGGGAAAAGAATCTAAATACTGACTTGATTCTAGCCAAGCTAGATGATTTGGAAGAACAGCGGCTGATCGCTCTTACACACATGGAAAATTATCATCGTCGACTGTCTAGAGAATACAACAAGCGGGTGATTCCAAGAGAATATCAGCCCGGCGAGTTGGTACTTCGAGAAATTCCCTCGTCTCAGCGAGAAGGATGCAGAAAGTTGGAACCCGTGTGGGATGGCCCTTATGTAGTCAAGAGAGTGGCCGGGCCAGGAGCATATATACTGATTGATGAGCATGGCGTGCGGCTTGAACATCCTTGGAATGCTAGGTTCCTTAAAAAGTATTATCCTTAAAGGGAATCATGTAAAGATCCGAAGTCTTGGGCGGGCATAATACCCAAGAAATCTTGTTAGCTTATGTAAAACAACAGCGAATAAGATCCGGGGACGTAGGTTTGCTATCATGCGCCTAACCCCGTTAACAAGTCACAATGTCACTTACATTTTTTTCACTGGATGTTTTAACCACAGTGGCGATCAAAACTTCAAAGCTCCAAGGGCGCAATAGGCTGAGGCACAAATACTCAGTATCAGGCTACAAAGCCACTTACAAAGGCATAAATGCCCGCGGACACTAATGTCCAATAATTACAAGGCAATAAAAGCCACACAAAAACCCTGATCAGGTACCAAGGCCAAGTGCCATCCTCAAAGGCATAATGCCCAAATCAACAAAATAAATTAAAGCTATGACCTCTTACACAGAAGGCATAAAAGCTTGCTTGCTTCATTGAGTGAGCAACCTCCTTGTAATGGTAAGTCCGACCCAGGAATTAGCTGTAAGGCCAGTCACATTACTTGTTGGTCTGTAAGTGTGTGGCGACTAAGACCCTTTGCTGTAGCATCACATCGGCGGTGCCGCCGGTGTGCTAATTCGTCTACGCCGTAGCATCACCTCTGGCGGACTCTATAGTGTATTAAGCCTACCGGGCCACCCACAAAACTTATATTAGATCGCCGACGGGCACAAGCAGTGAATACGTGAATGAAATTTTTGGATGTACAAGCAACAGGACTTCACTCAATGACAAGTTAAGTCTTTGAAGACAAAATAGAAATAGACACGCTAAAGTGAGCAAAGGAAAATTGCACATTGATAACAGATGTCGACAAACATGAAGATAATATTCAAAAGAGGAATATAGTTCATTACAAGAAAACAAAAGATAACAGTAGAAGCACAGAAGGAAGGAAGAAAACTAAAAAGCTGATACTTTATCCTCTCCAACGCCTAGGATTGGCAAAAAGACAGAATACTTCAACACCTAGGATCAGCAAAAGGACTATTTGGGGTAGAAGGCTTATTCTCATCAAGATCGCTGAGGTCATCCTCGCCCACATTTTCAGCTCTAGTACCTTCAGGCTGACAATCATTTCTGGTAGCTTCTTCTGTATGTTGCTCGCCGAGACTCTCACCTTCTGTATTCTCAGCGCCGATATCTTGAGGCTGACCTTTTTCCTCATCTTTTCCTTCTCTGTTTTCGCCTTAATTTTCATCCTTGGCCTCTTCTTCTGAAACTTCTTCCTCTGATTCTTCTTCTTCTTGACTGTTCTCTTCTTCTTCTTCATTTTCTTCCTCTGATAGTTCTTGAGTGAGTGCCTTCACATTCTCTAGCTGATCGGCAAGTTGTTGGGGAGTAGGACGCCGATATTCCAAGGGAATCTCCACTTCATATTGAGGCAAGAACTTGTAGGCGAAGTCCTGAGCACCAATAAAGGCCGCACTAACGACATCTTCATCAAGTCGCTTTTCCAGGTCCTGAATGTCATCCTTGGCTTCGGCGACCTCTATTTGAAGACTATCGCGGACATCCTCAAGCTCTTGAATCTTGCCAACACAAGATTCATGATCAAGAAGATGCTTGTTCAAATCTGCAAAATTGCCAGCACAGGCGTCATGCTCTTTGAGTCTCTTGGACAAGTCTTTCATCTTGCTAGGGCAAGACTCGTGTTCCTTGAGCTTATCAGTAAGCTCGTTGACCTTCTCCTCAAGCTCGTGGCAGCCTTTGTTGATTTCCTTCTGATGATCCAGTTCATTTCTTAAACTTTGAATTGTAGCTGAGGCAAGAAAAGAAATGAATATGGTAAAGATGGATGAAAAGAAAGCAAGTATAAAAGTTATGGGTAAACCCTACAATAACTACCTTCTAGGTCACGGACATATACTCGCATACCCTCTTGTGCTTCCCTAAACTGAGTCATATGAAACTCAAAATTTTCATTGGCGCACGGACCTAACATTTGGTCTATTTGACGTTGTTGGGTAGAACATTGCTTGTATAAATCGATCGCCAAAGCTTCGTGCCTTGCCGCTGCATCTTTCCAGCGCTGAATTTGGAACTCGGCGGTTTCCTTGTCAGTACTTAAGCGAACAATTCGGGAAGCTAGATTATCGGCTCTAGATTTCTCCTCTTGCCAAAGGAAAGAAGCTCGCTTATGACCAATCTCGGCCTCCTTCTTAGCAGCAATGGCTAACTCTTCTCGGCGAAGTGCATCGTCACGTTGGCTAGTCATCCAGCCTAATTCTGATCGAGTAGCTTGATAAGTATTACAGAGGTTTCTTATAATGTCGATATCTTGATCCAATTCTCGGCGACACCATTTAAGGTCCTTGAGGAAATTGAACAATTGACTACACTGCTTAAAGTTGCTATTACTAAGTCTCTCGATTTCGGATTCAGCTCGCCTTAGCCTATCGTCATCGGAGGAATGGCAACCTTGGAGGGCAGGAAATCTAAGGGTTGGCGAAAGAACAAAACTGAAGGAAAAGCAATATAACAAAAGAGATATAAAGATAACTTACTTTGTTGGGTTGTGATTTTCAGGCTTCGTTCTTGAACCACGCCCTTCAACATTTCAATCTCCTTGCTCTGAACTGAAGAATCATGTGTCAACTGGCTGATCTTGTTGTTAAGATTAATGATCTCACGACCAAGACCCTCATTAGCCGAGGCAAGACTCAAGCTATGATGAAAGTGCTGAAATCACAAAGTACAAGCATAAGCATTCAATGGCGACAAAAGTGGCAAAAAAGAATTTAAAAAGATGCATACCATGTTGAAAAGATTGAAGTGTTCTTGATAGGGGATAATAGAAGCAGCCTTGTGAAAATTTGGGTGCTGAACAAACCCAGGGCGACTATACTGTGCCAGTGTTTCAAAATACTCCTGGTCTGGGCAATCATCCGCCACACTAAGCTTGCTAAAGGCTTCGGTGAGCATATTTGGACCTTTAGCAGGTTGAGGAATAAGGGGATGCCGAGGCAACTTGTCAAGAACAGCTAAGCCAACGAGATGTGGCTCAAGAGCTGAAGCAGGAGGAGTTTGACGAGTTGAAGTTAACTCTGGATTCTTTGAAGAAGAAGTTGGCCTGGTGGTGTCCTAATCAGCAGATATATCAAGCATATCCATATCTTGGCTAAGATGCTCATCACCAATAGGATAGGTCTCAGAGTATCGATTCATGTCTTCGGCATCGGTTTCAAGGATGACCTCGGGAATCTCGACGTCAGAAGGATTGGTCGAGCCATCCTTAGCAGATTGATCGACGAGCATATCAGAACTGTCCTTGGTGGACTGATCAGCAAGAATAGTGGAGTTGTTAACAGATTGATCGACGATTGTCTCAGGATTTTCCTCGTCGGGAATAGTCTCTTTAACTGACTTGGAAGAAGTTGAGGGAGTGGGAAGTTTCACCGAGGCAAGTTGACGAATTCTTTCTTGTCGTTCTGCAGCAGTAGGTCTTGATTTCTTTGGGCGCTGCAAATCAAATGTCACCAAAGACACATCCATCAGATCTTGAAACAAGCAGAGGCAAATATAGATATATATATTTTAAAAATACACTTGCATATATTTTTAAAATAGGCAAAACTTAAAATGCTTGTTTCTAGACCTTCAGCTTGGTCTTTTCTAATTTTGCTAAATATAGATATATATTTGTCACCTGAGCTGGGTCGGCGGTCTCTTCTCGATTTCTCTTTGCTCCAGCAACTGCAGCAGCGGGGAGTTTGACGTAATCTCTACCCTTCTCTCTAAGAAACTTGCCGTTATCATCCTTAGCATACTTATTTGCATCAGGCCAGACTACCTTCCAAAAAGTATGTTCGGCGAGATGAGAGTGCTCTGGCAAGAAAGCATCACGGGCAACAGTCTTGTCATCATCCTTCCAACCTAGCAACCAGGGTCCCTCGACGAGGCAAGGAAGATTAGAGAAGTCACCCTCAGAACTATGGCGAACAGTTGGAACTTCTTCTGTACTCGTGAATTCAACATCGGCGAGTAACAGATCCTCAGCAGGATAATTTTTGAAAGGTGTGAAGCGAACAGCCCAAGGGTCGGTTTTTCTGGTGCAAGAAGCCACATGATACTGCTCAAAAAATTTCTCCACAGTAAACTCGTCAGGCTTATGGGCATTAAGTTTGGCGAGTGAAGGGTAGTTAGTCTTTCCATCTCGGCGATTACTCCACTCAGTCATCACTCGGATAGCATTAGCGGTTAATTGGAAAGGGCTTCTATTGATTGCCATAAGTAGATCGACGATGAAGGTGTTTTTCGGATTGTAAATGGGAAATGTTAATCCTGATTTTAATTGGCCAAAGGCAACTACAGCCCAAGTATTACTCGTTTCTGGACGAAGAAGATCGTCGACAGACATTAAATCGGACGCCTTTTTGGTACCAGGCAGTGAAGTAATTTTAGGTTTCAGATACTCTACTCCGAAAGAAGTGCAGTACCCAGACCAATCAGATTTCCAGTCTGGCCTTTTCGGAAAATGGGTTTTAGTTTTGACAGTTTTGCTCTTGGATTTCGAAGATTTACCAGCGGGAGCCATAAGAACAAGACGATAACTGACCGGAGAAGATGAAGATTGGTGGTTACCGACGAAAAGTTGGTCTGAGAAGATATGTGGTTACCGGCAAGTAGGGTATGCCAGAAAAAAGATTTGAAATAAGAAATCACACCAAGAAAGGGAAAACTGATGGAAGAAAGGATAAGGGAAAGAAATAGCAGGAATCAGGAGAGTTTGATGAAGAAAAGAAAAGGAAAAAGGCTACAGAAGTAACAGCAGGTGAAGTTTAGGGTTTTAGAAGAAGAAAAAGATTTGGGTTCAGCGCTCTGGGGTTTGGAGAGGAAAAGATTTTGGAGAAGTTAGATCTGAAAAAGAAAGAGGAAATTGAATTTATAACAGGAAGAAGAGGAACCGGTGCTTCAGGTCGTCCGGTCAAAAGCAAAGCGTGCATGGGCAGAACGTGTCAAGAAAGGAGAAGAAACCGCTAGGTATTTTCGACGAACTAGGGAAGTTTCATCCCCGGCGACTAAAGTCCCAGGAGATGAAAGAGGCAAAATGTAACGGTAGAAAATACCTCGGCGATATAAATCATCTGAGAAGAGAAACTAGACTAGTCAGTATGACAGAGATGTAGGGGATCAACGAGTGGGAGATATAGACATGTGGAGATAATTGGCGAGTAGAGGAGAAGTGAAGAGCGAGGTTAATTAACGAGAGAAGACACGTCACCGATTGGTAGTTGAGAAGTAGGTGGGCATTTAAGAGAAGTCAGAACGGATATATTGTCAGGTTGACTTGTTGACTCAGTGGAGGATGCGTCATCGTTCTTATCCACTAAAAGATTCTATCGTCTATATTGATAAAGTAAGGTCTAGGTCGCCGAGGTGTGTGTATCGGCGAGTCAAGACAGAATAATGTCAGTCCTGGGTTGTTTGTATTAGTTGTATTCCACCATGTAAAAGGTCTATAAATAGCGAGTGAACCTAATGGAAAAGGGGTTGGACACATTTCGGATTGGTCTAGAGAGAGAAAAAGTATCACACTTGCTCTCTATAGCCCAAGGCTGAAATTAGGGTTCTTATTGAGAGAAGATACTTAGAAGATTGGCTAGGTAAGAGAGAATTGTAATCATGCTTCTACTAGTGATAATCCTTGGATGTAGTCCTCACTTATGAGAGCGAACCAAGTAAAACTCCTTGTCAAGTATCTCTAACCCTTATCTCTTTAATATCTCTTATATTGCTTGCTAGATGTATATCTAGGTATGATTGTGTGTATGTTGGTGTATGATATTTGGGTGTACTGTCTAAGATCTAACCAATGGGATTTTAGACAGTTACATTTTGGCGCTAGAAGAGGTTTTGAACTTGTGTTTTCCTTGATTTTTTATGTGATCTGTTGATGTTATCATATGTTCTTTCGTTTCCATATATGGTATGATTTACATGCTTCAGAGCTCGCCGGTAGTGTTTTAGTCACTTTTTCCTGCTATTTAGAGGTATTATGCTCGCTGTGTAGGATTTTCTTTGTGTTTCCCCTCTTGTTTTGCCATATATGGTATATCATGTGGTCTGTTATGATGTTCTCTTGTAGAATATTGCTAAGATGAGGAAAAATAGGCTATTTTTAGTATGCTGTGGCGATGGATCTGGGTTTCATGCATATCTTTTTTGCTATTTTTGGAAATCACACCATGTTAGATGCCGTCCTTGCTAAAGATGAGTGTTGGCCGGTCTGTTTCGATGATTCTATCACATATTTCACTTTTATCACATGAATAGCAGAGAAACTGGTTATGTGGATAGAAAAAACGTTATTTTTGGTATGAGTTTCTCCTGGAAAATGTATGTAGCAAATGTGAAACCAAGTTTAGTCGGTTAAACTAGATAGAGTTCGAGTTAAGAAATATCTAGAAGTCAATGGTCAAACATCTTACATACTAAGTTAGAAGTCTCTGGAAAGGCGGTTAAGTTAAACAATGTTTGCTACCAGGTGAAGAAAATCTTTAGAAAGTAAGGCAAGTCGGCCAAGTGATAAGGTTAGTGTGTTAGTTTTATCTTTAGAAGTGTTTAGAAGGTCGGTAAACTAAGCCTATAAATAGGCACTTATGTAATGATCATTTGAATCATCTTTTGTAACATCTTTTGAA
>JAJJMA010231698.1:4963-47536 GCA_023529015.1 Papaver nudicaule
CCCTTCCTTCTCGATATCTCAAAATTTTGTCCATTTTCTCTCTTTCTCTCTCTACTTCCTTCCTTTCCTCTCTAGTTCTTGAACCTCCTCCTCCTCCTCCTTTGGGTTTTCGATCGGGTTTTCATGATCGAAGAGTGTTTTTAATGATTAATTGTTAACAAATTAGGTCGAATTCTCCTTTTATAGGGTTTCGTAATCTAATCCGACAAGAAAAAACAATTCGATCTCTGTTTTTTTTTCTTTCCCTTCTCCATTAGGGTTTGGTCGCGAGGGTTTGATTTGATTCCGTTAAAAGGTTCGTTCTTGTCTTGAAATTGGTATTTTAATTTTATTTTGGTTATAGATGGAAATTGGTTAGGTTTTTGTTGAAATTTCGTATCGTTTTTGTTGATATTGGTGGTGGTGGGAGTTAGATGGGGATTAAGTTTTCATAAACAAGAAACTCAGTGAGAATTTTGGTGCTTTTGTTTTTTAATATGCTAACCGAAATCGAGGGTTATTCTTGTGATGTTTTAAATCTAGGGTTTTGATTTTTATTGTTGTATTGTGTGAGATATATATTTTATAATAATCTATATAGGATGACCTTGAATTACTCACGGCTTCCGATGTTTCCGAATAATCCATCGGAAGAGAATTTGGGGATCATATTCGGGAATGGTTGCGTAATGAATGGGGGATTTTCAGAGAAGAATGTAGGAGGAGATGGGTATGTACGAGCTCACCACTGTCATCATTATGGTTGGGATTTTGTTGGGAGTTCTATTGATTCTGGAAAAGATATGATGGGTGGTGGTGGTGGTGGTGATAGGGTGAATTCGCTTGATCGTGCTGACATTCTTGATATACTACCGGCAGATCCTTTTGGCATGAATTTGAGTGCTGCAAATTTTACAGCAGCAATTACCGGTTGGATCGAAGATTTCGAAACTTTCGAAACAGATAGTTTGAGTTTTATCTTGGATGGTCCTATGAAGTTTCATTCAGATAATGAGGGAATGATGAATGAGATTTTGAGCAACTCATCATGTAGATTTGGTGGGAGAACTGGGGAGGAGAAGGTATTAGGGCATTCTGGGTTTATTGTGCCGATCTCATATGCTGAGGAGTTTCTGAGTTTGGACAATGATGATACTCGGTTGGCTAGTAATCTTAGAGAAGCTGCTGAGGAGGTTACTAGTGCTTCGGATACAGATGGAGGATATCCACACGAGGGTTTGCTGTTTGCCCTTAGCTATCTGAATGTACAGGATCTTCTGTCTGTTGAAAGGGTCTGCAAATTATTGCGCTCCACTGTTCAGGGTGATGCGCTTTTGTGGAGGGACATTCATATCGATCAGCCATTGAGTGAGCGGATTACAGACAATGCTCTTCTGCACCTAGCTAACAGGGCTCAAGGCAGCTTGAGAACTTTGAGTCTCGTTAAGTGTTCTAGGATAACAGATGATGGTCTGGAACGTGTGCTTGAAAGCAGTCCAAGATTAACCAAGGTTAGTATCTGAAACCTCTGTAGGCTGATATTGAAAATAATTTGTGTCATTGGATTTCCTGTGTTAATGTTTCTGCATGTTCACTGTAGATTTTTCACTGTCAATGAGATTAGTTTCTGTGTGTGGCTTTACCTGGGCATGTGCTTGTGTTTATCAATTGCTGTATGCTTCGGATAAGTAAAGATTAGTCATGGCTTGTTTAGTTGGCTGTTTCCCCAGTTCAACTATTAGGTTGGTTTATTGTTGAATTTCCACAAGCTGACTTAGTCTATTTGTCTCTGTAGCTGAATGTTCCAGAATGTACAAAACTAACTTTTGAGGGGATCGTGAAAAGCTTGAAGACTTTCAAGTCTACAAGTACACCAGGGATTAAGCAGCTAAGAATTGGTGGACGTTATGATGTGGACCCGGTACTTTTCGAGGAGATGAAGTCCTTAATAGGTGCAAACGATTGCAGAGAGAAGTCTAATGTTCACAAGCCAAGGTTCTATGGGCAGTGCTCTCTGCCTTGTGATAATTGTGCCATTGATATTGAGATTTGTCCGAGATGTCAACAATTCAGAATAGTTTATGATTGTCCGGCAGAGAGCTGCCAAGGTAAAGAGGCGGACTCTCAGTTATGCAGGGCATGCAAATTTTGCATTTCACGGTGTTATCAATGTGGTCGGTGCATCAATGGCATCGAATATGAGGAAACATTTTTTTTTGAGAAGCTTTGCTCAGATTGCTGGAAGCAGGTAAAAAAATGCCAAGAGAGACAGGATGGGAAAAGTGAACCTTCCAAGCATGGTATTATCCACCAAGAGACTAGATACTCTATTCGTGTTTATAGCTAGGGACATATATCAGTAGCCTTCAGTTTGGATACGGAGCTCACACGCAGCCATTTTTGTCCCCGTGCTTCTTAGTCGGAGGGTGACATATATCAGTAGCCTTCAGTTTGGATACGGAGCTCACACGCAGCCATTTTTGTCCCCGTGCTTCTTAGTCGGAGGGTAATCGCTTCAGTTTTTTTTTTATAGATTTCAGCTGTAGAAGATTAGTCTACCTTGGGTAACCACTGGTTACTAATGGTTTGTTTGGAAGACAATTGACTCGACAAAAATTTGTACAAAAAGAAAAAAAAAAAGAAAAAAGATAGAGAAAACAAAAATGAAAAAATTGTACATACATAAATAAGCGAAAGTTTGGGTGGTGCGGGGGGAGAGGTTCCACAATTTAGATTTCACGAGGAACTGACTCTTCATTTATATTTCATTGTTACAACACAAGAATTCTTGGGGATCAGATGTTCTTCTGGCAAGGGTTTGCAGATTCTGAAGGAAAAAGAAAAGAAAAAGAAGGAAAAAATAATAATAGGAAGAAGAAGAACAGAGTCCTTTATAATTGAGAAAGGTTTTTCAATGTTGCTGGTGTGGAGGGGGCATATTTGTTCAATGGCACGAAGTCACATTAATTGCTGACAGAAAAGCTAAAATTCTGTTTGTTACGGGTGATGATGGAAGATACAAGTTACTTGCTAAAACGATACATCAAGTTGTTTATAAAAAAAAGAAGAGACCGAGTACCAGAGGGAGAGTGAAGAGTACCACAGAAACGGATCACAAAGTTAAGGCAAAAGATTTTGAAAGCAAAATTCTGTTTGTTACGGGGGATAATGCAAGATGTTACTTGCTAAAACGATACATCAAGTTGTTCATAAAAAAAATAAGAGACCGAGTACTGGAGGGAAGCAAAGGCAAAGATTTTGAAATAAGAAGATTTGGCTTTCGATGATCAAAAATCGGGTAAGCTCAAATCAACTGTCTGACGTTTTACATATTTGTGCTTGCTATCTATTTCCTTAATATTATGAAATATAAATTATAATGAGACATTTAAGTTTACTATTTTTGTGCTTACACTATGAATCTTAAATCAGATGTTAGCCTGAAGTAACCACATATGATTTTCTTTAACCATAACAGGTGTAAGTTTGTTTTAAATACTAGTCTTGGATTGTCCTTGGGAATATGAAACATGAAGTTGACTTTCCAGTTTAGCTGTGGAACTTTTGGCAAGTTTATTTGTCACATATTTGAGCAAAGTTTCCAGTCTATTAAGGCCTGAATCTAAGATGCCAAAATGCAAGCATAAATATGGTTCTTACTGCATTCAAATGCACAGAGTGTTTTAATGTCTAAAGTCAGGGCTTTATTGGTCATTAAAGATTAGATGATTGTAAGTACCCAGAAACATAGAATATTCACTCTTCTTCTAGCTCTTAGTCCGTTAATTTCCTGATCGACATAATCTTACTGAGACTTGTAGACAATATGAGAAAAACAAGTTGATAAATCATTATGTATTCAGAATTAATCACAGAATAGTATTATGGTGCCATCTGTTCTTGCTTGAAATCCCATATCTCAAAGCACTCAACACATTAAAGACTATAGTAGTGATGTAGTAACAGGTAACTAACTTGGGATGTTTATTTTATAAGCCAATGTCAAATTTCAATTTGTGTCGTGCTCTCTTTTCTGAAAAGTACGACTGCAGAAGGTCAATATAAAAGCTTCAACTAAATTTGATATAAACAGAAATGCTTATTGTTTTGATACGTAGAGGTATTATATGATTTTGTGTTAATATCAACTTTTACTGTTACATTAATCCAGTTTCCCCCTGTTAAGCGTTGTGTTAATGCGGTTCACACCTTTACATAAATGCGGTTCACACCTTTACATTGGGTTGTGGATTTGAACTTGAACAGGGGCGGATCTAAGTGAAGGCACACTTAGGCACCCCATATGAAATGTGGTAAAAACTCAACCTATTTATATTGGTCTAATTATGTGTGATTGGTATGGCAACTACAGGAAGCAAAGATAAAAACAGAGGAAGCAAGGGGAGGCAACCAAGCTGGGGCTGTAGCATTCATTAAAAGGAGCACTGATGTGGGCCAAATTACAAAGAAGACATCTCATTCGTTGTCAGCCAAAGTGCAAACATCAGTTGGCGAAGACAAACCATTTTACAAAACATTTAAACTTATGTAAAACCTACTTGAAATCAAATATTGTTAGTTTTAATTTTGTAAGGGGTAGTACAAACCAGGTGGCTGCTGCATTGGGATCACATCAATATGCAACGCTATCTACTCATTTTATCCCCCCCTTCTTTCCTGACCAGGCATCTTTCTTATGATGCCAGGAACTGCAATATGTATGGGCCAATGGCCACCCCTTTATTATGGTAATAATATTATCTTTTTTCGATCAGACAATGGAACCAAATTCATTTCTCACTTTATTAATAATACTCCTCGTAAAAAATTCATCATTATCCTTGTAAACTAAATTCATTACCAAGTTTTACGAGTAATATTTTCCTGTTAAAACTTGCTACTACTATAACTGCTGCATCGTTAATTAAAATAATGTGCAAAATCCATAATAGTTTATTTTTGAAAAACTATGGCAACTTTACAAGATCATCACGTGAGTTTTGATTAATCATTTTGCTGTCACATTTATGGTCCGTTTGGTTATGGAAATCATGATTCCGAGAAATTTATAATTCCATGAGGAATCGAGTAAATCCGTGGAGAGTTTGACAACTCAATAAGAAATCCTCTAGTTTGTACTTTGTACCATTTTAGTTTCTTAGGAAACTTGTAAATAAATAAAAAATAATAATAATAATAAATTAATATTAAACGCTTTTAAATTTAATTTTAAGAACAAAATATTATTATTATTATTATAAAAAAATATTAGTATTTAACACTTTTTTTTTTCAATCTAAGAAAAGAAATTATTAGAAAAAAGAAGTAAATAATAAAATAAAATTGTAGTAGCAATTATACTAATAATTTATCAATGAAATTTTAAAATACCAAAAATAATAGTAAATAAAAAATCAGTTGTTATAGTGATAATAATATAAATATTAATAATAATAATAATTACTCGGATTAGGAATGTTAGAATAAAACAAAGTTGGTGCCTGAATCCCTCGTTCACTTTCCCAGCAATAGACCAAAGGAATCATAATTCCAGCAAATTAGAAATCCCGAAGGAAACATGAATCCAAGGAATTCGAACAAACAAATAGACCAAAGGAATCATAATTCCAGCAAATCCCCTGGACCCATAAATCCCACCTTCAGAATCCTGCATCCAAACGCACCATGATAAATATTTTTTTCTCATCTTAACATATATTCTGATTTTTCTTGTTTGGAATATTGGAGTATATTAAGATGTGATAGGTCATATACAACTACAAGATTTTGAGGAAGTAATGTAGAAGAAAGAACATGACTTTAACGAAATCGTTCAAGATTTTTAGAAGAAGATCTTATCTCATATCATAAGTCTAACAATGTGTTATATTTAGCCGCTTTAGTAGTGGTGTATCAATGTTGTTTATTTTGTATTTAATTAAAGAGAGGGTTGTATTTAGTTACTCCTTTTGTATTTAATACAAAGATTTATACATTTTTTTTCCTACTCTAGTAATTCTGCTAAATCTCCTAGGTAAGTTTCCATCAAAATCAGGTTTAATAGTTCGTAAACTAGACTAGTTGGTGAAAATGAGGGGATACCAAGTACACCACCAATTTTTTTTTAACGTTCGTGCACCTATATGCAATATATTTGGACGATCTCACAAATCAATTTCCATGTATCATCGGAGTTCAGATCTTTATTCAAACTGAATTCCTACAAAGATAAATCCTTATAAGTCTCAAAAGGGATTGAATTCACTCAATAGTTAACAACGTACTTCTTTGCAGTTACTTTAATTATAACAATCAGAGAAATATAATGTGGAAAGTAAGAAAAGTATTGCCAGAAACCAGATTGTTAATGGAGAAACTGCAATCCAGGAAAAAACCCTGGGACCTCGTCCAGTTTTGAACACACACCGTATTAAGCCACTACAAACACTATCCTACTGTCAGACTTCGGACTGGAATATAGTTTAGACTGAACTAACCTTCCAAACAATTCAACTACAGTACCCTACGTTTATTTAATCTCGCAAGACCCTACGCACTTGATTCCCTTAACCGAAGTCCTTTACAACCTAAGAGTTGCTCTACAATCCTTCTTAAAGACTAGCGCTACGTTGCCTCTATCACGATGCATAAGTTGGGTTTCCTTAAGATATTCAATCAAGGTTTAGGGATATCGAGTTTGTATTAATTAAGGTTTATACTCTTCAAAAAATTTAGATCTACCTAATTGATTTTACCTCACAAAGTAACAATCTTAACCCTAGGTCTATATCGTATTCTTTGTGGAACTTCTAGGACTTAATCTTACTTAAAAGATCCTTACGAAGTTTCTATCAAATCTTGATCTATGATTGCTCGTTTTTATATGACCTTAATGCAGATGACAATGACATTGTAATAAACAAGAACATATCAATCAACAAAAGATACAAGATCAAGGATTTAGAAATCTGACTTCTGCTTCATGATCCCCAAGTGAAGTCTTACTATAGTTGTAACCTAAAAAGGTTTAGAGAGGACGACTAGTCTTGCATCAAAGATGCATAAGAATGTGTTGAGGATTCAAGGTGTCTTTTTACTGGAGGTCGTCTGTTTATATTGATCATCAATGAAAGCTATCTTAACTCTTAAGAATTTAGCAAGCTAAGTTTAGGGATTAAGTAAGTTCATGAGCTTAGAAAAGTCCACAAACGTACACCGAGGCCAAATCTAGATTTCTCAAGCCGAAGAAGTCCATAAGTGGTTAACCGTGCGAACAGTTCGCATTGAATTATAAAATGTTTGTGCACCAAAACATATTCTTGGTAAACCGTGCACAAAGTTCATGTTGGTTTGGGACACCTAACTGAAAAACTGGACTGGAGTTCTGTAACTGTGTAAGGTTCTTTTTAGTTCGCGAACCTTGTTTCAGGAAGTACAAGATCTTCTCCAACACCGACTCATAAAGTTCACGAACCCTGATTTACATTCGAGTTCGGGAACTTTACCATATTGCAAGGTTCATGTTGGTTCGCGAACCTTAGTTGCAGAAGAACTTAGTCTATTATTCCACGGCCGAAGCTTATCGCACGCATATGAGTCATTCCACTTGGAGTTCCAAATCTTCGTATAGAAAGAATGAGACCAATGTGCTAAGACTCAAATAACTTTCCATTAGATCCTTCTTATAAAGATCATACATAATGTGATTGACTATTATAATGATAGATTGGTAAAACATGTATACGAGGAATAATCCTTACAAACCTTTTGAGAGAGGACGTAATGATATCAATGCGTAAGCTCTGGTCTTCGATCTTCAAAGGTATTCGATTCCACCTAATTGATCCTAGTCAAATAATGACATTAGGAGAGTAAATCAAAGATTATGTTTTGGCATCTGAACTTGACAACTGACTTGACATACAAACGCCAGTGGATTTGACCGAGTGATCCTCTAACAGCTGGTGGTCCCTATTTTTGCTACAAAATATGGATGTATATAAATATCAACCCTCGGAAGTTCATGAAGTGCAAAATTTCTATGATAATACTTTGTTTTAATTTCCATAATTTCCACTAGAATGTTTATTTATTAATAGATACACAACACAACACAACTATATGTCAATAGTGTTTTCCGTGCGATCACCATTAATCAACGTTTTTTATTGTAATGGAAAAGGTTTGAATCAAAATAAACTTATATATAAAATGTCTTAAATTTATGGAATAGTTTAAATTACACAAACGTTTAACGTTGGAAATTTTTTCAAGAGAATAAAACAACTGAGACATCTTCAACACCAAGACTAAAAAACTGTGAGTGTGAGTGAAAAGACGAGGGTACCGAATACACCACCAATCTTTTATTTTGCAACCTATAAGATCAACATTGAACGGTTCCTGTAATCAAGAACTCAAGAACAAGATCTCTTTCATAACTGATTGAATCACACAACGGGAATAAAGACTATGTCAACATACAAGTACGATACTTTAATTATAAATAACGAATCAAATATAATACGGAAATAAAGTAAAGTACACACAAGAGTTTTGTTAACGAGGAAACTACAAACTCGTAGAAAAACCCCGGGACCTAGTCCAGTTTTGAATACTCTTAAGAATAAACCGCTAACACACCTACTCTCAGACTTCAAACTAGTTGGTTAAACCAATATGATCCTAATACGACTATTAATCATAAAGCTTCCCCTCAGTATTCCTGCGCCTCCAACCACAACAAGGTGATCACACACATGTACTCCCTAGAGAAACATACGTCCTTTACTGTCCTTTCTAAGAGTTGCTCCACAGTCCTTCGTGAAGACTATTGCTACCCGACCTTCAATCAGACGACTACAACCTTTACGGAAAACAACCAAATAGCGGCAGGTCAAACCACTAAATGATATCCTTGGTAACTTAACAGATATTTCGCCGAAGTCGTTTTACACCAAGAGCGAGGCTATTTAAGTTTACTTGGTAATAAACCCCTCGACATACCAAACAAGGTTTAGAAACCAAACTCCCGATATTAATCAAAGAGTAACCTTGTCATCCCAGTTGAAATCAAGCAATTTTGGATGCATACAAGCAAAAAAAAATCAATCCAGAATAACAATCATGATTCGATTTGATATCTATTTGTTTGGCACACAAACCGAAAACGGCTTGCTTACAAATCCAGGTCAATAGATAAAGATATGTTCTAATCACTACGATCTTAAGTGGCCTTATATCAGAAGAGAAGGACCTTAGAATAAACAACATTGTAAGACTTTGATAGACGTGATAGAATAGAACACAAGTACAATACAAAGAAGACTAGTAAACATAAACTAGTTTACCTGAAGAGGTACTTCTAGGCTTCTCGATCACCAAGAGAAGATTTTCACACTAATCCAGACGAAGACCAAAAGCTCAAACGCACTGAAAGGTATATCGGTTATCACAAGCTTACTTTTCCGAATAATGAAACTTGGTAGAGGGACAAAGCTTTTAGGAGTGATACTAACTCCTATTTATATGACCAAGGCTTAGCTTTGAGCTGAGGCAAAGTAATTTCGAAATTCTTTTAAGCACATTTCTTTTAAGTTCGAAATTCCTCATATAGATTCATTGCATTTAATGAAATCTAATACTTTGGCATTTTTACATTTAACAAAAGATATTCCATTAAATGTTTGGCCTAAAGCATTCAAAGCAAATACATTCAATAAGATATATTTGGATATTTCATTAATTCGAAATATGGTGCTTACAAATTACACTCCCTAGGATAGAGTTCAATTCGAACCCATGTTCTTAGATTTGAAAATTCTCTTATGGTATTATACTTCCAAATATCGACATCATCTTTGACAATGTCAACATCACTTCCTAATCATTGTTGGACGGACCATATCGATCTTAGGTGGAAGTGGGATGAGGTGCAATGTGGCTAATGTTAGAACAACGTATCATAGCAAACATGGAAAAGCCTTGTGTGTTAAGCTTAAGTGAACACGTAGGTTTAAGGACATTCTGAATCATACAATAAAGACATACCATGGAAAGTACCGTGTATGATTCTCCGAGTAATAGCAATGTTGTTCCTCATGAATTCACGATTCCAATGTGGATGATCACTTTAATGATATCCGAGAATTCACATCAAACACCAGTATAATACTCAAATGGGTGTTTGATCACGTAGTGTATAAATACGACGATTTAATCACATACAGTATTGATTAGAAATCATGTGTCAACTAGCAAGAGCGACAATTCATATTTCTAATGACTCAAACAAACTTAGTTGTACATTGAAGATGAACAAATTCAAACTTCAAACTGAGAATAGCAAACTCATTAATTCGTTGAAGCACAAATCAAAAAGATGGAGTTTGAACTTCGATATACGTTTTCAGAGACAACCATTTTTAGGCTTCGAACTGTACATCTTGTTTAGCAGAAACCCAAATGTTAGGTTTCGGATTCTAGAGCGCATATGAATAAAACCAAATTAAGGTTTCCAAATCTGGATTTCATATAGCGAAACCATTACTTGATTTCGAACTTTAGATTTCTTTTTCAACAAACCACATTGAGGTTTCGAAACAAAGAACACATACTAAATGTGTAACAAATGTTTGGTGTCGAACTTGAGAGTCCATGTGGTCAAGCAACGTTTCAGCATCATACCTTTTTGTCCTTGACGCACATGCATATTTCCCAGTTCACATAAACCTTTAGGAATATTGCCCAAGTCTTTAATTTTAGACCTTTAGAACTCAGATGGTCAAGACACATTGGTCTCGATTCTCAAGTCAGTGTTAGCCAGCAAACATAGTTCGAACTCAAGTTTTCTTATGGTCAAAACTTAAATTCAAGTTTCGGACGCAATAGCTCATGGACCAAAACCAGATTATGGTTTCGAACATTAAAGTTAGTTTTACCAAAACCCACATTGTGGTTTCGAACTCTAAAGTCCATAAGGAAGAAAACAAGGAATATGGTTTCGAAATCTAAAAGTAATATGGCATTCTAGATCTTTATATCTCTAAAATCAAATGTTGATTTCGAACTCTAGAAATCATAGCCAAACAAAGAGATAGTATTCGAACTCAGAAAAGCAGTATGTCGAGTCTACACAACATAAGTGTGAGTCACGATCTCGATTACTTAGTACGTACAGATACATACTAACAATCCGATAGAGTCAGACAAGGTAAGTCGAGACACAATACAATGATGGATATAATCTCGTAATACTACAGAGACAACATCATATACATTGTTATTATCCAATTCGCATGTTTTAGGAAAAACCTTATATCACTTAGAGATAAGAAGAAAAAAAGCTCTAAGCAATATAAAATGTCATAACTACAACAACGAATATCGCAAGCGGTATTGTGGAGTTATTTCTTAAGACACATTGATTAAAAGTGATCAAGTCATAAAGTAAAGCTCAAGCATTAAGTTATGTTTCGTCTTTTGTAGCACGAGTGTAAAAGATAATGGAATCACGTTATTTAGATTCACTAACCTCTTGAATGCGAAGCTGAATATCCTCGTTTGCTCCTCGGTCTTCTTCGACTCTTCAAATAGTGATTTTGAATCCCTCCAACATCTTTCACAACCTAAAACTTAATGAAGTCTTTACCTAATGTGTGTTTCAAGCGGCCGAGTTTGATCACTAAACTTGACAACAAAGTTTGACATACCAACACTTAGTGAGGTTGACCGAGCCATGCTCTAACAGTGAGGACTGTCATTATGCAATTGCATGGTGTGTGAATGGATAAATGATAATTTTCTTTGACATATTGGAAAACAAAACATCTGATGCTATTGATAACGAGGTTGTCGTACAACGATTACAAAAAATTAATAAAAAAAAAAAAATTTTATTTTAATTAAAGATTTTTATTTAAATTTTTTTTTATAAAAAAAAAAAATTATCATGTGTCTCTACCTACGTAAAACTCTGGATCCGCCATTGACTTCGAAGTAATGTTTTGTAATGAAGTGATCTTAAACTGGGTATGACTGAATACCGCTTTGTTCAACAAATCTGATTTGAACAACTGCAGCATGTAGGTATATGAAGTGGAATTTTTCATTTTTTTTCCAATATCTTTCAATAGAAAGTTATAAAGGAACAAAATTATTTTAAGTGTGTTCACATTGTAAAGGTGTGATGCTTATTCTGCGAACGTTTTTAGTTATGCTTCGTAGTGGTGAAGCATTTCTTTCGGTATACAATAAATGATTAGAACATATCTCCTAGAACTCCTAAAAATGATAGGGGTCTAGAAGGTGGAAGGGGAAGCTTTAAGTTGAAACATATCTTGAGTTAATTTATTGTGACTGGTATATATTTCAGAAAAGAGACAATATTGTCATACTGTACTGTTCCCATTACTGGTGTATACCACGGAGGAGGTAAAAGGCAAATTGCAGCTACAACTGCTAACGTTGCAATATGGATTCCGGTGAAGGATGTCACGATAGATGGGGAATGCTCGAAAGTGCTAAATCATGTGTATGATGATAAGAATAACTATATTTAGTGATAGGGAAAATTAGACCTTGACGAAATGGAAGACATGGTTGTAAACAACTCTACAAAAGTATTTATGTTTTAGTTGTGTTTACCTAATCATGTAGCAGTGTGTGCACCTTGTCTCTTGTATGGTTATTGCCAAAGGATGCTTTATGCTCTGTTTTGCACTAGTTTAAAAGGGTTACACGTGTGATCCACAAAACATCGTTTCATCAAGCCCGAGTATATCGACTTGCAGGTTCCACGAAACATAATGAACACACTTTCAATTATTATTATGATAAAGATGATGGAATGCCTAAGTAGTAGGTACTGAAAGAACCCAGTTGCCTCAGACTGCCAATAGTCGAGGCACATTGACATCTGAGAGTGTTTTAGTTTGTTGTTCACTGAAATTGATGAAGGCTGGTCCAACGCCGAGAATGAACTAAAAAAGATGAGTTTTTCATAATATCAAAGTCTTTTTTAACTCAAAAATGGGTTAGTTCAGTTAGCCAGGAGCCCGGCTCTCCTGCTCGAAGTCGGTGCTTTGAGGTTAGTGCTTCATTTTAGAGTTTTTAAATCCTCCTTTCATGTATGAAAAAGAAACAATAAATAAAACACCATTAGAAAAGACTGTTCAATACCAAAATGGTGAAAAACCTGAAAAAACAAAAGCATCGTTCCAAACCAATATGGTGAAAAACCTGGAGAAAAAAAAAGAGAGCTTTATAATAGCTTCCCAGCTCAGCAAAGCTCTGTTCAAAGATATCAGTCCCAACACACCAGGTTTTTTGTTTCGTAAAAATGTGATTCTATCAAAAGTTAACTAACCAGAAGGTTAGTAGTTAGTATTAAAGGTTACAATAGTCGGAGTTGAACTTTTTAAATAAGAAGATTTGGGGAAGCCGTTATTTTTCACAGTGTGGAGAACTGGTCTCCCAATGCATTAACATAAATTTTTACTTCCTTATCTAAGGCATCAACATGCCCATTAGCTTCCATAGGAATTAAATTAAAGCCTAAGAAACTATTACAACCTGAAACTAGTCTTTTGGTTTCATTAACGATGGTTCACATTGCGAAATAATTCTGTTGTTAGTAGCATTTAAGTTCTCAAAAACCCACTTGATGTCTCATTCAATTGAGAAATATTTTAAAAAAAAAAAAAAAAAAAAACATGTTTCCCGTCTTGTTGTCGTAAGGTGAATTTTGCTAGTCCTCGACGAAACTACAAATCTGAAGCTAGACTAAACTAAAATATAGTAGCTCCTTTTCATAGAGGTACGATTGCACTTAGCATTTGAAATAAGCCTTTTAAATTACTAAGCGCACATATTGGACGAGCTAGGTCCGGTGAGAGTTTACAAAAGGTATACTCACAAAACCTTTACTTCAACTCCTAATTAGCCACAAGTATCCAGAGAGTTACGAGGAAATAAAAGTCTCTCCTCATATTGCAAGAAATTATAAGTACAAGAGAAAAACACATGCAAGTACTCTTAAACAACAAGAGAGAGAGCGCGGCAAGTTAAACTAGTGCCAGAGATGTCTTCAACAATATGAAAATCGGACCAATAGATTAACCAATAAGCATTACGCCTTGAATCTGCCTAACATGTTAGCCACTCATAATAAACGAATTTAGGGGGTGCACATGTATATAGGTAAGAATGAGAGAAAGTTCTTACACACAGTTGATGGTGACGCTTATTTTCTTTCTCTGATGATTTGTAACAAAGGGAATCAACCATATATGAAGATGGGAACACCCACCCACCTCCGTGCCTTGAGGATCACAATTCTCTCACAGTGTCAAATAGAAACAACTTTGTCTTTAGCTCCAACCCTTGACAATTAATCTTCGAAACCTGTAGAACTTCAACCATTTTACTTTCTGTCTTCGATTACTTGCAGTCTTGAACGTCTTTTTGGATTTCATTTACTCCACGGCATTAACTAATGAAATTAATACACGACTTTCTTGTTTTTTTTCTTTGTTTTTTTTTCAATTTTTTTTCATGGTACAATAATGAAATAATATATTGAATAAAATTTAACTTGCCATAGGAGATAGTCTTTAGCACTAGATTCTTCACAACTTTAGTATTGTCTTGGTAACACAAATCTTCAAAAATTCACATCTTTTGCTTCTTTTCTTTGTCACTTTGAGTATGTAATTTCTCTCTTCCTTTGTTGCTCGTAAGCCTTGAACGTCTTCAACTTCTTCGTAGATTGATGTTGCTTTGCTTGTTGATGACAGTTAGTTTTTATTAGAATAGAGTTGCAATCCTGTATTAAGACTACAATATGAGGTTACTTTTGATGTCACCCTCGTGGTGACAAGAATATCACTCAAATCAAAAAGTTTTGAAGTAGTGCGAGGTTGAATAGCTCATCATTCTACTCGAAATTAGTGCAAATCACACATTCCAAACGGGAAATTAAAGGTTGGGTGCCTCACTCGAAAGAGTTGTATCCATTAATAATTGGTTAGTTTGTCGTTCTGGCATTCATCTTAACTAACTGTCTATAGCATAATTGGTTGGGTGCATCACGGTTACACGCTCAAAGGTTAAGAACACATATGTAAACTTCTTAAGCAATTCTAATTTCAATCTGTTGGTGAGAAAAAAAAATGTAAATATAGCTAACAATATAGTATATGCCACTAAATGTTGGAGTAACATGCAAAGAATCATACAAAATTCGAAAAAAATTACATTAAATCTAGCTAAAATCTAACAAATACTCATACAAACAAATTAATGGGTTAGCTCCAGTCCAACACTAGTTTAAAGTCCTCAGCCAACTTGGCAAGGCAGACTCCCCTGTACACCAATAATCTGAGTATTTGAGGATCTGTCCGGATAACAGTCTCCAATTCAAGTAAATGGAAAAATCGGGGGTACCCAAATACACCACTTTATGAACTGGCTAGTCAGTGTACGATCTTAAAAATTAAATCCAAAGATCTAAACACTTGGACAATCTAAAAAATCAACAAGTGTAACATGAGAAAGATCTATGTTCCAAGATTAGAGTTCAAAATATAGACAAGTCTTTGTAAATCTTTAGACAAGATTGGAACTCGGTGCAGGTTTGATAACATAAAATACATATGCTCATAGTGATAACTATTACAGAATTATAAAGCGTAAAGTTTAGTAACATACTAGAAATTCTGTTAACGAGAAAACAACAATCCAACAGAAAAATTCAGGGACCTAGTCCAGATTTAAACAATACACTGTATTAAGCCGCTACAAGCACTTCTCTACTATAAGACTTCTGGATGGAATGCAGTTGAGACTGAACCAGCCGTACAAGTGATTCAGCTGCTATCGTGCTCCTTACGTTTCTTGATTCTCGCAAGAATCTATGGACTTGGTTCCTTAGCTGATTTCCTTTACAGCCTAAGAGTTGTTTTGTTTGCTGTGACGGCTTAAACACTCAATTTGCCTCAACAAAAGATGTTTATGACTTCCTCTTTAGATCTGATTGATTATGACCGGATATATCTTATCATCAAATTAGCATTTATACTGAAACACCTAATAACGATTCTATAATAACTTCTCGGACTTAGTCTTACTTGAAAGAGTCTTAAGAAGTTTTCTAACAAAATCTTGGATGTCGAAAGATAAGAGTGATCGCCACAACTTAACCAACATATAGAACAAGAAATCTAACAAAAGATAAAACAATTTCGTGCTTAACGGATCTTTAAGTGAAGTTTTTCAAACTGCCTTAGACTAATTTCTTACGGCGGAAATTAAGTATCGAGAGTGAAAACTCAAACGACAATACATAGCTTTTGAGGATAATAACATTCAATAAGGCTAGGTTGCTTAAGATTGAAGCAACGATTACTTGGCATACAAGAAAGTTCGCGGACCGTGAAAGTCAAATTTGTTGCTTGCATTTTCTCTATATATGTAACAATTTTCTCGTGAATATAAATTCTTAGGAGTTTAATCGCAGAGTAATAACACAGAGGTTAATTGCATATATAATAAGTTTCTTTACACTTTAAGAAAGAACTGAACTCTTCTACATATGAAAGACTCTACGATAGAATCATGTGTATGAGAAAGCTCGTCTTATCGACTACTAAGAAAGCAGACGTTCGACACATATTAACATTTTCCAATGGCCAAATAACACGTGAAGTGATTTTATTATGTCGGCAACATATCATCACTGACCCTGGTTCGCGAACCCCAATATTTGATTCGTGAAGGCCAAACAATATACGAGTTCAGGAACATTTGAACTAGCTAGGTGTGGTTTGCGTACCCCAATATATGGTTCGGGAACCCCAATTTGTCTTTGGGTTCAGGAATCTTTACGACTGCCAGAAAAATAAGAGAAGTTTAGACAGTTGGTGAGATAATTTTCATGCAACTGCTAATAATTTAATCATATATGAATTTTCCTCTGTCAATTACACCATAACCGAACTCTTGAAACTCTAGTTCATACCCCTTCTTCAAATCTATCATATCCATTCATGCTAGCAGGTTGTAACAAAATATCTTGTTCAGTTGGACTTTAGGTAGCAGATCAATATTTTTTTTTAAAATAACAGTTACTTTTTAATTCAAGAATAATAGAGTTTGACAAGAAGTTGGTAGGTCGCCTAGCAACAATAGCCCCTTTTTTATGATTTACCAAGAAGAGTTGAAAAACATTTTTTAACAAAATCATTGCATTTGAGTTTGAAAATGTAACGTAGAAGATAAAATGCTTGGGTGTTATTAAAAAATTTGTGGAAAAATGACAATTTTATTTTATAAGGTGAGTGTATTAAAACCAACTCTCTTAAGTAAATTGGAACGGAAGGAGTGACCGGTGTATAGGGGCCGGGCCGGGACAACATATCATTTTGTATGACCATATTACCCTCTGACCAAACCATCGTCTTCACCGTACAAGCCGACAAACCCAACAGAAATCTTTTCACCCAAAGAGAAACACAAAATAAAGGTATTCTTCTGGATCATCTTTCTTACATTCTTCTCATGATTTTAATGGCTTGAATTCATCTCATATACTAGCTCTTTCTATCTGTTCTATAATACTTTCTTTTATAAGTCTGATTCGATCCACCACAAGGTACCAAAACCAACTCTTTTTCTGAATTTACTCTAATATAATCCATTGAGGAACATATTTTAAAGTTTGGGTTTGAAGAAAAGTTTAGTTTAAAGAATTTCATTCATATGTATGTGAATTTTTGTATGTATGCACGACGGTTGTTAAAATGTATCAATGATTGTCATAGTTGAATTTTCAGTCGACATGTCAAATTACCTATATCAGCCACAAAATCAGATATTACAGATTAAGATAAGGCTATTCAGGAAATTGATGCTCTAGTCTAGGTGAAGTTCATTATAAGCGAGTAATATAGTTAATTAGGGGTATCTGAAATGAGTTACAAGATGATGTAGAACGATTGCAATTTTTTTTGTCTTGTTAGTTGAACTTCCATCAAGTCTTTAAAAATTAATGTCAGTTGTAGACTTCTAGTATCAGTTATACAGTAGGTCTGTCTCCATTGTTTCAATTTGGTGCAGTTATTGAGAACTATTCAGGTGTGCAACTAAGTAATCTCCCACTAGAAGAACTTAATAATCCTGCATTTGGGTCGCTTGTTGTTTCTCTGTGTCATTTGCTTTAATTCAGGTGAAGGAAACGTACGTACAAAGAATGAGAAAGGAAGACTCCTAATCGAACTGGGTTAGTCTTTGTATGTCTAATCTTTAGTGCTTTTAAGCATTCGTGATTAGAAATATAGATACTAACCCAACTTCAGTTAGAAAATCCGACGCACTCAAACGTTTATTTCTCTGCTTATTGCATCCGTCGTCAATCTACACTACTCTAATGCCCTGTCATTATGTGGAATGCACGGCGACTAGTATGTTACTCCTTGCCGCGCCCATTATTTTATTTATTTTGGTATTTTTAAGTTTTCACTCCTCCCCTTTATTGTGCGAAAGTCAAAAGAAAGATACCATTGTCAAACGATTTTAGCTTTCCCTATAACAAAAATCGTTTTTAATATGGCCTCTTGTTTATGAGTTTTTACAAGGAAACCCCATTATCACTCAGTTTCACTGTAAGATAAATACCTGTTTTGAGTTGGAAACTTCTTGGTTTTAAGAGACCAACGTTACAAAATGACAAGGCTATAACAGCGGTTTCAGTAAACGATAATTTGTTTGGTGTTATAAACCAAGACTGCCATATTTGGAAATTTTTATTAATGACGTGTTAACTGAAAATTGTTGTACCAGCTGTATATTACCCACTCTGTGCAAGCACTGAAGCACATTGCACGTGTAGCTAAGCTTTACTCGAGGAATAACATGCATTAGGGTTTTAGTGTTAGTGAATTGCAGAATAAATCAAGGAGGATTTTGATCCATGCAACGGCGAAACCTTCTACAAAATATCAGCCTTTGGATCACCCTATGGGTCCAAAGTCAGGTAAAAATAGCTAAGCTTGAATAATATAGATGCAGACAAAATCTGTAAGAGAGAAGGTCTGCATAAACTTAGTGTTGTTACAGCAGTTACAGATGGAAATGTTCATGCATGCCCTTACTTTTGAAATCCTTGACTGAAAACTCTTATATATTCACTGAAGTACCACAGACCTAAATGAATGGTGAGGCTTCCATTGAAAGAATTTGCTCTACAGGTATTTTCTCTTTCAAATACTACGTACTTATATTTTGATATTCATATTATATGCATCGTTCTTACTGTGTAAGTATCAAAGTTGCTAGTAAAGCATTATTAGTTTTTGTTGGTGATGTTGTTGGTCCTCCCTGATAATGAGCATTTTATCACTCAGTCTTGTTGTTTAAATTGATTGTATCTCGAGTTGATAAGATTTCTGGTTAGCTAAAGTAAATCCTGAATATAGAAAATGCTTTGCAATATAATCAAGATCAAATGTACACACTTGAAACTGCTGATTTCTAGAAAATGGTCAAGAAACATTTTAAAATCTAACTATTTTAAACTTTATACAATGAGCTAATCTAATATTTTATTAATCTTTTCATATTATTGAAGATCATTGAATCATGGCTTTGAACATTCAGAAGCACCTCATTTGCTATAGTGGGCAAGATAGGATCAGCAGTTTGCCGGACTCCCTTGTTCATCGTATACTCTCTTCTCTCAAAATAAAGCCCATCGTGCGTACTAGTGTGTTATCTAAAAGATGGAGGTATGTTTGGTCCTCCATTCCTAACCTTGATTTTCGATATTGGCGGTCTTCTAAGTCAGATATTCATTTGGAGACTGAGAGATTCATGAATTTTATAGATAGAATGTTGCCGCTTCTTGGTACGTCTAGCGTCCATAGATTCTCTCTCCGTTGTGATGAACTTTGCGATGATTCTAGGATTAGTGCCCTGATTTCCAGTGTAGTAAGGTGTAACGTTGTAAAAATGAATCTCATCTTTAAACACGAAAGACCCTTCTTATTTCCCTCTACTCTTTTTACCTGTGATTCACTTAAGAAATTGTGGATACGCTCATCGTCGGTGCTGTATCTACCAAAATCCATCTCTTTTCCAAGACTCAAGCTGCTTCAACTTGTTCTCGTCAAATTTATGGATGACTGCTTGACCGAGCAACTCTTTTCCAATTGCCCAGTCCTTGAAGACTTGATCATACGTTGGTGCAACTGGGTCAATATGAAGGTTGTATGTATTGCAGCTCCTGCGCTGAAATACTTGATAATTGATTGTATCGGTGACCCACTGAACGATAGTATTTTACATAATTGTGAGGTCAAGATTCATGCACCAAGTCTCGTGTCTCTCACATACAGAGATTGCATCGCCAAGGAATTTGTGTTCTCTAATTTATCATCACTGGTTGATGCAAAGATAGACATTGATGTTGGAGACAACTTTCCTGAAACAAGACAGGAAGAAATAGACTTGTGTGCAGGAGTGACTAAGTTCCTCCGAGAGATTGTCAGTGTAAAACACTTGGAGATCTCTGGCAATACCCTTGAGGTAACGTTTGCTTATTGTGCTTTACCTGCTTATCTAAATCATTCGATAACCCACTTAATATTATTATTGATTATTGATCGGGTTAAGTAAACTTCAATTCTGAATCCCATTTCTAACGTCTTAGGATTTATTATGTTCTTCTTTTTTGTGTGTAGGTTCTTTCCTTTGCTGAAGATCTCTTAACCGATTTGCCAACATTTTACAATTTGATCCAGTTGGAAGTGCTTTCAGTAGTTAAATATTATGCTCATAAAACTATATTCCCTCTGATTAAAAGGGCACCTAATTTGGAGTCGCTTGTATTTTGTAAGGTATGTGTACATATGGAGCTAGAATTGCTGTCATCGATATGGTCTCTTTTTTCTTCTTGAGAGCTTGATTGTCAAAAAGTAAATCTATAGGTGCTCCAATTAGTGGAAGAAAAGAAAATGTTGGTTTGCTTTCACCAGTATGGATCTCTTTGCGATTTACACTTTTAACATGTCTGTTCCTGAATTCTGTTTGCTTTTACCAATAGGTCTTCTCTCCATATCTGCATGACGATGGCGATGGTTGGCTGCTGGATATGGACACCGTGAGTGAGTCTTTATTTCGAAACCTCAAGTTTGTCGAATTCAAGGAATTTTTTGGGACCCAAGGGGAGATGAAGCTGGTTAGAGTGATTTTGAGCAATGCCACCGCTTTGCAAATTATGACAATTACTACAGAATTATCAAGGGATCTCAGTAGCAAAGTAGTTTTTATGGAGGAGTTATTGAGGTTCCCTAGGGGATCACCAAGTTGTTCAATTAAATTTTCTTAAAAAACTTTATTTTCCAGTGAAATTCAAGGTCGTTAGGGTTATGTTTAACGTGATGTTTCTCTTGCACATTTTCTCGAATAGACTATCCTTGCTCTAATAATTCTTAAACATATATACAGAATCAATTTTTGTCAACTTTTGATCTAGTGACCAGTGTCAATGGAATAAGATTGGAACGGAACGGTCACCCCCGCGTAAAGAGAAGAACGCTTTTTTTTTTTACTGACGGATAATAGTAGCACCTAAGCCTTTTTTTTTTTCCTTGCTTTTCCCAGGTCTGGGAAAGCTGGATCTAGCCATGAGAAGAACGCTTTTTGTTCTCCACTTAGCTCCCAAATTTCTTCTTACTTGATTTCAATAGGAACAGATCAAGCTGGTGTAATACCCAAGCCCGCACACAAACCACCAGTATCAACAAAAGTTCAGCACATGTAATTAGATGACATTTCTTGTATGAAACATGAAAGCAACATAAAGACTTCAAACGGGAACTCTTAACTCCCACTTAAATGTGATATAATCGAGTAAAACACAATAAAAACTTTCATTAGAGATTGGAAACTTCCAAGAGGTGATACACATCCTCAGTAATATTTATATGACATTCAAGTTCCCAAAAAGTAACAGATCGCGAGGTGTCAATATTTAAGATCAAACAGCTAACAGATTTCATTCATACTACTGCAGGTTCAATCTGTTCGCGGAGTTTATCTTACACAGGTAAAGCTTGTTGATGCTATTATGATCTCAATTCTGGCATGCCCACCTGCGATAACATACCACAAGTTAGGTTCAACCCTTGGAGTACTAGGTGAAATATTTACCATGGCTAAAGAATAGATTTCAGTGAGCCAATTTGGAAATTCATGAGTTGCAGTATAATGCTATTATGATTTAACATTTAACATCGGGAAATCTTCCGTAATGTGTTTGTGTTTCAGTGGTGATAATGTACACAGAAAAATGTGAGACAAACAACAGACATCACAAACATGAAACATGATCTCACCTCCCTAACCATTATTATCATCTTTTGAACCACTTTGGCTTAACGGATTTCTTTTCAGAAGGTTTAACTTCTTGGGCATTAGGTGCAGGCTGCTCAACTGCTGGTTCTGGTGCAGACTGCACTGGCTTGACCTCCTCCTGAATAAGATCCAGGCCATTCAAAGAAAGAATATCCTCTTGAAGGAATGGTCCTAAATTTGCATTTGCAGAATCATCTCCTGTGCGTCGGATAAGATAAGCTTTCAGTTATGAGGAAATATTCGGTAAAGACTATATTTGTTTTGGTAACAGAAAATTAGGCCTTAGTATTACTGAACAAACACTATAAGGGAACGGAATAAACTTATAATACCAAAGAAATAAACTATTTACCCATAGGCAGGTCATAACAGAAATAGACGATAGCCCCTGGAGCAAAGCCAGCAGAGTAGAAATCTTGAGACATGTCTTTTACTTGCTTCTTTGGGGGAGTGGTATCTAAAGTAACCAAACAAATTCAAATTTCAAACTCCTATCAGAGAAAATCCATGCATCTGAAAAGAATAAGGACAATACATGTAATGGAGCAACTATAAAACAGTACTTACATATATAAAATGGAAGTTCTGGCCGAGAAACAACTTTCATGAGAAGATCTATCAAACTTTGAAGCGTCTCTGATGGATGAAATTTTACTTCTAATGTGTAATTATCAGGAAAGCGGACTCTAATTATGGCCTGCATAAAATAATTACACAATTAAAGCCAGTTTAACTGATCAATGCAGGACAACTACTTAGATCAGCTTCTAAAACACATAAAACATAGAGTTCAAGGAGCCTACAGCACCTTAGTTATTCTTGCTCTGCGGGCAGCCTGCTCTGCTTCTCGGAGTTTGCGAGTTTTCATGGTTTTATCTGTTTATGTTCCCAAACAAATAGTAAGAAAATGTAACAGACATCTTCGTAGGAAAGTTGCAATATGAAAAAATTACTTAGACAATAAGTATGCACAATCCAATACTACGTGAAGGATAATCATAGAGAGACATCGAAGAAAACATGGTCATTGCGTTAGTGAAACCATGGTTCTACAGAAGTTCAATTAAACTGTTCATAACAGTGCAGTGAACATTTACCATCCTTCTTGGTAGACAAAGTTCGGTAGTAATCTTCTGCAGTGAACTCGTAGAAATCATCGCCTGCCTCCTCTGCCAAGACCAACAGATAAACATTTCAAAAACGTAAGGTGATTTTGTAGAAATAGAGACAACGGGTAGCCAAAACAAAGAAGGATAGTCTGCAAACAACATTCCCCATCTGCACAGAATCGTGAATAACAAATATACAGGAACTGTAATAGCTACACAAGATTTTAAAAAAAGTTGCACTTACTCGTATCATCTGTAGATGCTTTCTCTGCCATAGAAGTAGTCATTGTCTCAAACACACGAACTTCCCTTCCAAGTCTTTCTGCTACAGCTGCAAGCTTGGCCTGTAAAGTTGTTGAATGGAAACAACCTGGTCAATTTTGGTCAAAAGAAAGATAACCTATTTCCATTAACTGAACTAGTGTAATCAAAAGCAATTGCTAGCAGTAACTTAAAAAGAATGTCACAGAAGAGAAAAATCGACGAATTACGGCAATTTCCTTATTTAAACAACTAAGACTTATGAATCTGCAGCTTCATCTAGCTGTTCCTAATCTCATTCAATGTGACTTAGATTTGATCGAGTCCAGATCCAAAGCCAGATACACATTATAGTATGTTCCAATTAGAATGCACGAGAAAACAACTTAATCATTTCTAAAAGCAACTTATCAGAATTTCACTGCTAAGTTCTTGAGCAATTAGTTCTTTTTTTCTTAAGCCCTACTGCTTCTTGATGTAATGCTGCTTTTTAGTTAAAACCTAACCTAACAGTCATCAATCAAGTCATTGTACAGTCTGCCCTGAGTCAAACCAAGTTGGTGGTATCTATCTCAAAGAAAGATCAGATTAAAATGGCAGACAACTTTAAAGAAAATAAAAAACCCAAATTGAAATCTGGGTTTTGTCTCAAATCAAGAACACCAAACTAAATTCTGGGTCTTATCTCAAAAATCAAAAGAAACAATCTTTGTAAAAATAAAACTAAAATCAAGAAGAGAGAAAGAGGGTACCTTAGCTAGGTCAGACTCCATGGGATCAGAACTCATCAGCCTTCTTCTCTTGGTTACAGTACTAGTACAAGGTGACAGGGAATCTTCAATTCTCATCAGCGAAGGTACATTCAGTAAGGTTAAGCCCCAATCCCCCAATATACAATCACACACGCAAACGCAGAATACCCACTGGACTTGTCAAATCCCTTATATAATGTGGAGATTTCAAAGCTTACTTAGAATAATTTGTAATTTACCAAATTATCCCCCAGTTTCTAAATACAATTGCTAATGGGTGTGCCAAGCAAACTGGTACCCTTACCTTGGTTCAAAATGGAATACTTTTCAGCCCGGTTTAAATCGGTACAAGAAAAGAGTCTGTACCACTGTTTATTTTTGGAACGACCGATTGCTTTGAACAGATCCGGAAGGAGAACCTGAACAAATTTTCTGCAAAAGCCTTGCAGCAGTGGCCATTATAACGTAAAACAATTCCAAATGACAATATCCATTCACTGTTCAACGCCGATAAATAACAATATTCGTGATGGGTAGTACTTGAAGAATGTTACCCAGTCACATCGAAGCAACACCCGTCATACAGGCCCTCAAGGCCATGTACCGCAAGGTGAAGGTCTGTATCACTGTTGAGCTACAATATAAGTGCAACAATGTAAAAGGCGCATTGCATGTCTAAGACTAAGAGTTAAAAGTGAACCGCTACAAAGGAAGGAAGAGCTACAATATATGTGCAACTTTAATGTAAGAGGCCAAGGCATTGAATGTCTATGAGATAAAAGTGAACCGCTACAAAGGAATTTCAGTGTGCTTAAGACTTACCCCTACACACAAGATTAAACCGTTGGACAATCAGCTATAGCCAAAAATTGATGATTAGTCCAACCAAAACTGCTTCTCTGAAAGTTACTTTAACATTGGTTTGTAACCAGACATGGTTCTGTTCTAGCAAGAGATAGAGGCAATTCAAAAAACTACACCAGGTAATAACATCTTAAAACGTCTCTATAAATGGTAAACGAAAATCGAATTCCCGGAATTTGATCTCATCGTAACTGTTTCTATGTCCAATTTTAACGTCTCGACTTCTTTTTTGATGACCTTGATGAAGAAGGCTTGGGCTGCTCTGCAGCTGTTGCTTGGTTAGGTTTTGATTTTGAATTGCTGGTGTTAGAGCTGCTGGCTGCTGCATTATTGGTGTCCTGCTTGTCTCTAGACACCGAACCCTGAGAACCGCGGATCTGAGCTCTTTTATCCTTCCTCTTGGGTCTGTAACTAGACCTCTCCCTCTTCGGCAACCATCGCTCTGGATCTGGTTGGGGGCCTGGGTTTTGAGGGTCAAACCCTTTAGGGTACTTAGGCTTTCTCTTTCTCTTTTTCTTTGATTTTGCTTTGCTCTTTGCCTCCTCATCTTCTACAACACGCAAATCAGCATTATTTTCAACATGCTTAGCGCCAGATGTTTTTTCCAAAGAATCCACATCCACTCCTTTAAGCCCTGGCAGCGGCTTTAGCTTTTTCTCATAGGTTTCTGCCTTCTCCACATCAGATCGTGCAGCTGTAGTTACCAACCCAACCAAAGCCTCAACACTTTTGTGGCTCTTAAACAAACCCTCGTACAAGTGGGCTGCCTCTTCTTCCCGCCCATGCTTGAGCTTAAATCTTGCAGCCTCATGCATGATCACATCAAGCTTGTTGTCTTCACTCATGGCATTAGACCACCAAGAGATAGCAGAATCAAGAACTGCAGTTGCACCATCAATATCCCCATCTCGTTCTTTCAGAGAGACAAGTGTGGCGACAGTAGCTGGCATGTGTTGTATATCAGGAATCCTGGACAGTGAATCTAAAGCTACCTTAGGATGGTTGGCAGCAGCAGCAATCTGAGCACGTGCAAGAAGAGCCACCTTTGACTTTTCTGGGAATTGGTTGGCAAACTGGCCAAGGATCTCTTCAGCTTTTACAGCTTTGTTCTCTTTAACAAACACCGCCGCTTGAAGAAGTGTTGGCATCACACTACCTGGGAACATCTCTGAAAAAGCAGTTACAAGCTCTCGAGCCTGCAGATTTATCGCAATCAGTACAAGATGTACGAGTATAGCATGAATATTAAAGAAGAACTGGTATAATATAGTGCATTGAGGAGAAAAACTGAAGGAGGGGTAAAATGTAGCAGCGCACCTGATCTATTCTGGATGCATGGAGCAGTAGAAGCACACGATTAGAGTATATTGCCTCTTTCTGTTTCGGGGATAACTTCAAATCAAGCCCTCGAGCAAGCTGGAAGCCATGTGCTGCATTACCTTTCTCTATCAGCTTATCAAGTTTTCTAAGGCCGTCAGATGCATCTTTTGGACCCTTCAGCGCAATAAGGTTGTTTATTGCCACTGCAAGTGACGAGTCATCGCTTTGGTTTCGAGTTATAATGTCCACATAAGTTTCAATGGCTTCTTGTGGGTGTCCAAGTAGCTGAAAATAAAATTAATTTGCGTTATTAACGAATAAAATACTACTTCTGGGAAAGATAATTCTCTAATATAATCATATCTTCACCTGCCGAACATATGCCAACTGTACGGCTATAGGAGCAAGTTCCATCTCTATTTCATCATCAGCCCAATTGTCCTCCATTAGTGTTTCTTGACCGATTCTGTCAAAATAAGGGATTTGAATCCAGTCAGTTCCTCATTGATATAGTAAAGGAATTTGCATAGAAAAAGGGAAATGTATAGAACAAACTAAATCTGCAAATAAAGACGTCCTAATAGGTTTCTACGTGCACCTTCTAGCGGAAAGCAACTGCTGTTCTGCTTCCACATAGTTTTTCCTCTCAATCAAAGAACATGCATTATTATACGCCAGTTCAAAGCTGCTGTTGGGTTTAACTTTGAGTGCGTTCATTGTCCCTTGAACTTCAGAAGCTCTTCCAGCAGAAACTAAACCAGCCACAATATTGATTTCTAAGGAGTCTATCTTTAGATTTTGAAGCTTCTGATAGAGATCCATACAACTCTCCATCTTCCCCAGACGATAAAGAATCTGAGATTCCAATTGCATGGTCGCGGAGGTCCTCTCCAGACTTGATAGGGATTCCATAGCTTCATCCAGCTTGTTTTGTCTGTATAAACAATATGCCTACATAAACAAAAACGTGGTATCACATCAGGTAGACATTCAAGGGCACAATGTAATACCAAAAACATTATTCAAAGTGCAAAATAAAGCTATAGAGAATTAACCACACTGTATGCGATTACTATGAAGATTGTGGACTCCATTCAGAAGAAAAAAAAAAGGAAAAAAAGTCACAGAGAGTGAAACAAAAAAGTGACACACAGTAAGAAATTCAGTCACCTCCATACTTCACCCTTCGGACGTATAAACAAAAAGAATTTCTACTAGGTAACAGATGAAATTCCATATTCAATCTCTCAGTGAACATAGAGTTATGGAAACAACATAGTTACTCCCTTGGACAGCCATTTACCCATGTGAAAGAGTCTTACTAACAAGAACAAGAGTGTTTTTCAACAATCATTCAATCTATAAACCACCAGCACTCATTAGTCATTCCTCGTATAAAGTAATCTCCATTCGTTTAATGGATAAACAACCATGTACATGTGTGTCTGTGTGTGCATCTTATATGCATTCCTATTCCCTTTAAACACATGGAAGAGCATTTCAAACATCGTATATTTTCAAGCAACGGAAACATTGCAACAAAGAAGAAAGACACCTGAAACTTGCAATGGGAACCACAATATCATTACGACCACACATTTCTCCAGTTATAAGAGTGAAAACAGAACCAAATTGTGCCTTAGTTTTGAATTAAATTTTAGAATTAGGATATTTTAATGCTAGAAATCGACCAACTCAATAACCTTAATGTACATCTCAATCTTAACAAGCTCAAAATAAAACCTAAAATCAGTAAACCAAAATACATACCTTATAAAAGCCAAAATCGACCGTAACATTTTTCAAAGATTGTATAGTTGATAATGCAAGATCTATATTGTCAGCTTTAATCAAAGCTACAATTTTAGAATTCAAGGCATCTTCATCACCAGGTACAATTGCAAGAACTGCAAAAAACAAAAACAATTCCAATTATCAGAAAAGGGAAAATAAAAAAGATAAAATTTCAATTCTATCAAAATTGGGGGAGAAAGGAAACCTTGATCTGCGACTTTGACAGCTTTCTCGAACTCAGAACTCTGAATATGACGATTCAGATTAGTGAACAGATCCTCAATTGCCACAGTTGGTTGTTGTGGTGAGGATCTAGGTTTCTCTTTTGCCTTGGGAGCCATGGATTTTCTTCTGTAGTTTTGTGTCGTGAGGAGGCGTTACTGGGGAGTCTTAAACTATAGTTGTCTTTCTTCTTCTGTTCGACCATATATAACTTGTTGGGCTTATATTATTTGAGGACTGCCCTGATCCGAATTGTGTTGGGAACCTGATTTGAGGATTACCCTGATCCGATTTGTGTTGGGAACCTGATCTGAGGACTGGGAAATCCTTGATCCGATCTGTGTTGGTACTACAAAGGATATCCTACTGCTAGCCTTTGTTCTTCTTTTATTTCTTTCCCTGAAAAGCCTCACGTCATTGGGCCCGACTGAAAAAAATTGGGGCCGACTTTTTTAATTTCCCCAGCCTCTGCTGAACGTTAAGGGATGGCTGAATGGGTGGGTAAAATGTCACTTGTACCCTTTCCCTTATACGTAAAATGTCACTTGTACCCTTTTGCTAATTATAATTACCTAAACCTACCGAATGAATGAAACAATTTCATTCTCCTCCCGTTCCTCTCCTCTTCTCCTCCCCTTCTTCTCATTCACCACCAAATTTAGCCTCTATATTCTCTTTCACCACCATTCTCATCCCATATCACCAACTATTTCACTAACCCATCAACTATTTTCGGTAGCTTCTCAATTATTTGATTTCATCGTCGATTCGATAACGATTCATCGTCGATACAATGGCTCCGAAAAAGAATAAAGGAAAAGAGAAAGCACTCACTCCTCCAGCTAATCCAACTTCTTCTTCGACGATGACGACGAACATTCATCCCCCGACCCAGAGATTGAAGCAATGTTTCAAGGAGTAGAGACAGAGGAAGATCCACAAAATCCACCAATGGTCTCAGTAAGGTAATTCTCAATCTAATTACAAGCTTTTGTGTATGAATTTAGCTATCAGGGTTTTCAATTTTCGCCCAGAAAAACTAGGGTTTATGTATGAAAATCTCTATTCGGTAGCTAATTGATCTACCGAGTACAAATATATTTACAGTCGGTGGCTTTTCGACTTACCGAGTATGTATGGATTTTGTATACTCGGCAGCTATTTTGATTTACCGAGTATGCTCCAAAAGCACTCCCAAATGTTTGTCTAATTTTAAGGCTTTATTCAGTGGCTTTTTTGTCTGCCGAGTAAAATTTTGATATATTCGGTTGCCTTGTTGTCTAACGAATATGTATGTTCTGCCATAGAGTTTATACTACTCGGTAACTGGTTTATATCTCGATCTACCGAGTAGTGTTAGAGACATGTACTGGTTAACCGAGTTATATTTGATATGTTTGTTTTTTGGTTGGTTTGTTGTGTTTGGTATGTAATAGGGCAAAGGAATTGAGAACTAAGAGAAAAAATGACACACAATCTTCGACATCTTTACCCGCACGAACTAAAGGGGGTAGGAAATTAGGAGCTAAACACCGCAAGAAGGCTGAGGCGGAGGCTGCGGCTGCTAAGGCTGTTGCTAAGGCTGCTGCTGCAGATAGATGGAATGAAAGTAGAGGTGCTTCAAGTAGAGGTGCTTCAAGTAGAGGTGGTGCAAGTGGAGTTGGTTCTAGTAGAGGTGGTGGAGGTAGAGGTGGTGCAGGTAGAGGTGGTGCAAGTAGATCCCAAGCTTCTGCTGCAGGTAGACGAGAAAGTTACAACAATTAGAAAACCAAACCAAACGGGATAAAATCATAGAGAAATACAGGTGTAGGAGGCATACCAAGTCATTTTGATAGTGTGAGGAGGTATCAGGTCGCAAATATGAATCATATATAACAATATCATCCTCATCATTCTCAACAAAGGGTACAACCTACAAATGATTGAAAACATTAGACATAAAATTTTCAAAATAAACAACTACTCGGTAGCAGTCGCCAAAAATCGACCTGCCGAGTATTGATGGAAATCACAACTCTGTGGCTATACAAGGCACCGAATATAAATAGGAGTTTTGGCCACTTTTTTGTCCCATAAATATGACTTATTCGGAAACTGAAATGGTTGAAATATCTACCGAATAAGTTTGGTCTTAATCGGTAGCCCAAAAAAAAAATCAAGCAGCTGAATGGTTAAAATTATATGCATGCACGGCTGGTGGTTCAGATATTCGGTGGATTGATTAAGGAACTGGATGTACCGAATAGGCTACCTGCAACCGCATTCAATGCATGCAAACATGGATTTTCATACGTTAATCAACCATTCCAAGCTAATGGGTTTCAAATTAGAGCAGTACCTGATCATTTGGAGTCGTGTTCACTTCTTTTCCCTTCTTTGATTCTTGATATTCCTCCAAATACTCTTGTTCATGGATTTTTTCTAGAATGGTAGAGTTCCAAACATCCATGGCTTCCTTCACGTAAGAAGAATTCGTAGCATGATCATCTTCACGAGATGAAGATTCACCCCACTCAATCTCACCCAAAACGACCATCTCAAAAAAAAAAAAAAAAAAAAAAAATTCTTCTTCTTCTTCTAACTCAGTCTCAAAATAATTGAAAAAATAACAAAACAAAAGTAATCGATGGCTAAGTAGTGTGATTAGGTTAGCTTAGTTAGTAATTAGATTAGACTTAATCGGCAGCTTAATTAGTGTGGGGGTATATTAGACATTTAGGATAAGGGATAGCCTAATTAGGTTTGGTGTCCTGGTTTTTTGGTCATTTGCCAGTCGGCCCCAATGACGTGAGGCTGAAAAGGGTTAAAATTTATTAACAAAAAGAAAAATGTAGATGAAATGAAATTGGCGCCATCATTCCGATTCAATGATTGTTATTTTAACTAGAGTTGTTTTCTTTTGTTGCTAAGGCTTTACATTATAATGTTGTTGGGTGTCAAGTTCGTGATATTTTTGTTGCCATGACTATTGGCGGCCTACAATAGTATGTGTTGTGATTCATAGTTGTAAAGTACAGGATTGCTTGTATGATTTCATCCGTACTTTGTAAACAAGTTGCTATAACTGTTAGTCTGTTACTATACAAATTGTGTGGTATTCGGATGGGTCTGACATCAGGAGCACGACTTGTAAGGCCCCTTCCTATGGGTAAGGCAAAACCCTTGTTTTGCCTTATTTGCCCCACTATGGAAGGAGCAAATACCAAAAACGAGCAGGCAAATCGTCATATTTGCCTGTTTGCCGGTCTGTATGAAAATATTAGCGGTCGCTAGTGACACACACGGTCGAGAGAGTTACTCTCGACAGACTGTTTGAAACTCGACATCGAGTAAGTGAATCTCGACAACGAGATTCTGACCATCGATCGACGATGACTCTTATATTTATCCATCGGTCAGATTTTTGAGATGCCTATAAATACGAAATTTCTCCACCATTTCAATCACAACAATCACAAATCATTCTCTCATCTTCTCGAAAATTTCTCATCTTTTTAGTTCAATCTCTTTGAAATCTAGATCAATTGTAGTAATTTTTTTTAATTATGGGTTCATCACAATATTAACCGAAATACAGTGAATTTAGGTATCTCGAAGAAGAAGATTTGTGCATTTGTGGATCTTTTGTGTATCAATCTCTTCAATCTAATGCCGAACAAAATTTCTAGGAAAACATATTTAATAACTATATTGCGGAATATCAAGATTACAGTAGTCGGGATCCAAACAAGCTGAAGAAGAGATTTTTAACAATTAATTCACAGGTGGTGGAGTGCGCTAGTCCACCGAATGAATCAAAAGAAGATGGTTGGTGAAACTAACTGTTTTAGGTGTAAAACAATAAAGAGAATCTGAGGGGTAAAGTGTGAAGTTGTATTGGTATTCGAAAGGTCAAGATCGAACAAGACTCGCCTAAACCAATAAATGGTCGTTCGAGTATTGCTTCAGTTACAAGAAGAGGAAATAGGGTTGGTTTAAGGGAGGAAAGCCGAGAAAGATGAGATCAGAGAATTGCTATGATTACTGTGATGTTGTGAATAAAGTTGCTAAAATAATGCTTAAGGAAGCAAGAATAGATATTCAGTTCTCAGTAGATATGGAATGCTGAATGAGAAGAGTTAATCAATTATCGATGAGATGAACTGATTGTACTGTACTGAATTGATTCTGATGAACCTTATTTCCAAACTGGTCGAGTGACCTATTTATAGCAATAAAATTCCAACTGATCTCGGAAGAAGTGGAAGAGTGGGAGAGTGGAGAAAGTGGGACAACCTGTTAAGAGTCCTGCGCCTAATAATTAGGGAAGACTAACAGCCCACTTTCTCATCCCATCTTTCTAGCAACGTTCACACGACTTAGTTTCTTTCCCGTTGAGTGATTGTGCCGTTGCAATCACACGTGCCGTAGACCGCCAAACCAAAACCCTAAAGAATATCCCCCCATGTAACTTACTTGATTCTCGTAAGATTTGTTAAGTATTGAATACTTGTTAAGTCAAACTTACTAAGTGCAAGTCGTACCATTTATTGGTAAACTTATGACTTGGCATGTAAAATAGAGAGTTAAGCGATAAGCTTTCTGGAGGTGGGCCATTCCTCTCAGAATGGTCTAAGGATTGAACCGGGCAATCGCCATTTAAACCAATAAGAATAGTCTAAGGATTGAGCTATGCAATCGCCATTTAGACTGAGGGGATTTCAGCAACCCTCTGTGGCAATGGTCAAGTAAATATGACTCTTAGTATGCCATAAATATGAGAAATTGGCTTGTGGCATATAATGCACCAATTCCCTGAGTAATTGAGACATATGAATGCCTAAAATAATATAAGTCATAGCCATGAGCCACGATTAAGAAATGTAGCACTGATTATAGAAGCAAGTCTATAATCAGGAGAAAAGCCAGGTTATGCTAACACAGCGTAGCCATAACCAAAAATGATTGAGCATTGCCAATTCAAGACCCAAAGGTAGATTACATGAATAATAATAAGTTATCTTACATAGCATAATAATCTTAGTAGGAAGTCGACTATAGGATGTATAGGGATGGACCATAGCGTTGGGCCATGGTCAGATTTCTAGACAGTTTGCACGTCACTTACTCTAAAAATCGCCCAGATCAGCCTATATTTCCTAAAATCATGCATTTTTATTATGTTATATAGAAAACTTGCAGATGAACAACTTTCATGAAGGAAGTTTTTCCTAAATCCTTAAGGAGTAGACCGCATCCATCGTTCTTTACAGTAATTCGTAATCTGTCAGATTTCCGAATTTGATTAGGAAACCAAAACATTATGGATTTTATAATCAATTAGGATTTGGAATGGTAAGGAGAGACATGCCCTATAAGTAGGGACATGACTTAAGAATTAAGAAGTGGGACCATGTCATTAGGCTATGGTCGCGTGATAAAAGTGGGTCATAGTATTAGACCATGGACGATCAATAAAAGTGGGACCGTGGCATGAGCCACGGCTAAGCAACAAAAGTGGGGCAGTGGCATAAGCCATGGCCGAGCAGTAACAGTGGGGTCGTGGCATAAGCCACGGCCAAGCAATAAAAGTGGGGCCATGGCACAAGCCATGGCCGAGTAATAAAAGTGGGGTTGTAGCATGAGCCACGGCCAAACAATAAAAGTGGGGTTGTGGCATGAGCCACGACCAAGCTATAAAAATGGGGTTGTGGCCAAGCCATAAAAGTGGGGTTGTGGCATGAGCCACGGTCAAGCTATAAAAGTGGAGTCGGCATTAGGCCGGCGCAAACAAGAATGTGGGCCATGGCGCTAGCGCCATGGCCGTGAAAACAATAGGGTGTGGGCCATGGTACTAGACCATGGCCGTGAGATTTAGGTGGAACCATGGTGGCCAATTCTTTTATCCCTATTGTGAATAAATTCATACCTGTTCTTGATCCATCCTTGTCGCCTCTCTAAGCCACATCCAACAATGATACTAGGAATTGATGCAAAAATTACTCTTGCAACCTTCTCGCCAAAAACCACCATCAACATTTAGTCCCCTGTGCAGCATGAAACCGTGAGTGTTCCCGGGTGAGCATATGTTTGATGACTTTGTCGTTTCTTGTCCGTCACAGATGCGTGACCTAAATTTTCTCCCCTGGACATATCCCATGAGGTTGCTTGTTGGCGTAGAGACAAAATTGAAAAGAATTCTCGTCAAAAAATTTCAGCTACAGGTCATTGTACGAGAATCGCCGTAGAATCTTCATCCGATATCGGTTTTCAATGGTTGACCACAATTTTCGAAGAGAAAAGAACCAACTATCATCTCGTGAAAGAAAATCTGGATTTGGAGCTCGTTAGGTCGGTCAAATCCACGTCTCAAATCGCGTTCATAAAACTTCCAGGAGCATTTCAGAAATTATCAGATTGTACGTCTTTCAGTCTAAAATTCATTCCGGCCAGTAAACTGCTCTAAAAATCAAGACCTTTTAGCATATTATATAAAACATGCATACGAACAACTTTCGTGAAGGAAACTTTTCCAAATTCCTTACGGATTTGTACAGTTTTTGAACTTAAGTCAGAACTTCGTCAGAGCCACAATCGTCAGAATATTTCGAATGTAGAATTCGAATTCGGGGAATGACCAAATGCATTTGTTGATGACTAACCCATGAAGTATTGTTGAATAAACTTTCCTTTGGTGTAAACCATGACATCCTCAAGTGTTGGTAGCTCCCAGTTTACTCTAAGTGACATTATTTGGTAGAGAAACCTCAAAATACGTACCACAGGTAATGTCGATTCTGTACATATACGAGTTGTTGCGCACCCTTGACTTGTTGATATTCCTTAGCTCCTTGATAGTGGTACGGAACAAATAGAAGATACAACCAAGGTCTTTGAAGTAGCAATATGATTGAGAAGAACATTAATAACTTCTTTGGCTTTGATGTTCAGCTTAGAGATTCTTCCACTAGCACGATAGGCGCCGCTGCATCTTTTCTTATTTCTTGGTTTCAAATGTATATGTTATGAAATCTTTAATCTTATGTGGCTTTCAAGTTTCTAGGGAACTAGTGAAGAGCTGCAGTCCCCTGTCAGTGAAACACCCAGTTTTGACGTGGATAATGATAAACTTCGAGGAGCCTCCGCTGTGATTGAGACTTCAGTCATTGATGTTCTTAACAACTCTCCTTTTGAATTAGCTTCCTCTGGATACGAGATTGTGGGAGGATTTAATGTTCAAATTGAATACGTCCCACTATGGCCATATTGGTGGTATTAAGAGAGGTGACTACAATGTTGCACATTTGAAGATTGTAGATGACTTCATATCGCTGATATCCAAGATGGAGATAGTAACTCTGAATGTTGTTATCTATAATCTTGTAAACAATATAGAAGGACTGATAGAGATGCCAGCAAACTTTAAATTCAATGTGATGGCTTCGACAAAAGTTGACAAACCACGACTCTTGGTTAGAAAATTCATTCATGAGAAGAAAATGACGCGGCTGTAGATGTTGAGAAAACCCAAGAACTAGTTCATGACTTAGAGAATAGGACCACCACGCTCATAAAAGAAGTAGTTGCTGATTAAGAGAAGTCGTTTCCACATGACTGATTTCAGAAAGCATAAGTTCTCGTACTGGATTTATTTATTTTGGTTTGAAAGGTTATGCGCAAGTGAATTGTAGAGGTTGATTTTTGAACCAATAAGTTTTGAATTAACTCAACCGATTTAAATCATTGAAGGAAAGAGATACCTGTATTTCTGGAGGAAATTTGAAAGTTGATTTTGGATTGTCGTAAATCCTCATATCTTCTTGAGAGTCACTTTCCATGAATTACCCTGCTTGAAGGCCTCTCATACACTGCACTTATCATATAATGTGCATTAGTGAAAAAGCGGGGATACCGAGATACACCACCAACTTTTAGTTTCGTGAACCTAGTTGATTATGGTTGTTTGAACGATCTCACAAATCAATATTCAAACAACAACCTGAGTATAGTTCAAAGAACCGAACCCTAACAAGAACGTAGTTCTCGTAGATCTCAATAGAGACGGATTCACTCAAAGGTTATGAATCAACAAACTTACAATTACTTCTATTATATAAATCAGAGACAATATAATGCGGAAGGGAAAAGTAATGCAAGACACCAGAATTTTGTTAACGAGGAAACTGCAAACCCAGCAGAAAAACCCCGGGACCTCGTCCAGATGTGAACACCAGTATGAACAGTATACAGACGCTAGTCTACTCTCAGACTTCGGACTGGACTGTATCGAGACTGAATTCACCCTACAAGCAATTCAGCTACCAATGTGCTCCTACGTCTCTTGGCTCCCGCAGTAGCCTACGTACTTGATTCCCCTAGCTGACATCCTTTACAGGCCTAGGAGTTGCTCTACTTCCCTTCGTGAAGACTAGCGCTACCCTGCCTCTAACAGGACGCCTAAAAGTATCCAAGTAATCAAACAAGAATACGATTGTGATTTTCTTTAGACTTAAAGTCAAGGTTAATGGAAATCGATATGTTGAATAGGGCTTATTGATCTAGCCTAAACAACTTTACCTCCGAACACGTGACGAACTTAGTATGAAACCTAGTTCGTGAATTTGCGTTTGGGAACTTCTAGGGTTTACGATACAAGATCTACCTTACGAAGTTTCTATCAAATCTTGGTCGTGATAAGATTGAAAGAATCCAATCGACCCAAGATACAGGATGGAATTTTACTTCCGATTTGTGCTTCATGATCCTCAAGTGAAGTCTTTTCAATAGTCGTAGTCCTAAAAGGACTTCGAGATGACGACCAACCTTTATGCAAGGATACACAGATGTGTAGAGGATTGAGATTGTATCTTGCAGAAGGTCGTCTATTTATAGTGATCACCAAGGGAGGCTTTGCTTAAAGTTTAAGCAACCTTGAGTAGGGCTCAAGCAAGTTCTGGAACTAGGAAAGTCCATAGCTTGAATACCCATTCTCAATCTTCTAAGAACTTTGGACAAAGCCAAAAGTTAAAAAAGACTCAACCTTGTCCGAAGGTTCGCGACTTCTGGTCCAATGCTTGTTTGGACATCGCTTTGCGACTTCTGGTCCAAATACTTAGTTTGAACATCGCTTGGATTAAGTTGTTGAATTCCATGGGCCAAGACACGACAAGTCCGAGAACTAATTATGTCTAGACCGAAAACTTCAAGATATGGAAGTTGGAAGTTTTCGCATGGCTTATGTGAACGCGTTCATGAACGCGTACACAGAGCAGTCCTTAGAGTTCAGGAAAAGTCAGGAGAATCCTTGAACTCGTATGTACGCGTTCATACAGACTTAGCTCGTTCTCTGAAATCCTAATGGTGGCATATGTACATGTACGCGTTCACCGTTTGGGGTTGTTTCAAGAGACAACTCAACATACTCTACCTATACAAATTATCACAAGAGTGACAAATGCAAAGGCGAAAATCCTAGAATACCTTCGGATCATATAAACAACATCATAGACTATTGGTATGATAGAAATGGTAAAAACGATACGGAAAGGGAATACCTTTCAAACCTTCAGCGAGGACGTTATGATTTATCAAGTAGTAAGCTCCGGTCTTCGTCTTCATCAGTCTTCGTCTCGATTACCTAGAACTATCCTAGTCCGAGTTGTAGAGTAGACTTATCAAGGATTGTGTTTTTGTCTCATAAACTTGACAACTGACTTGAGATAGCAACATCAGTGGGTTCAACCGAGCAATGCTCTAACAATTAGGCATGACTCGAGATACCACATAAGGTCCTTCCCAGTTTGATGTCGAACCCGAAAAAAAAAGACCCTTTTCGATTAGTGTGTTGCATAACCTTATTCCTTTCCTGAAAAAGCCTTAGGCTCCCATGACATCTCAGGTGTCTTTCGCCTATATGCCTGTTGCTTTATTCGGGCCCACTTCTCTGCAGACTTGACTTTAATTTCCTCACAAGGCGAATAATTCTTGGGAGGTTCAATAGATTTGATGCAATCAAGTCCCCAGTCAGATGTCAGAGAGTCATCAGGTATTTGTGTAGGGACACGTTGGATAGGATTACCATTAACCAGTTAATTCTGAATTAAATATTTTAAATCACTTTCACGTATATCCTTGAATATCACCAGAGTTTCTGACCCCACATGGTACTCCAGCTTCTCCACACCGTGACCTTCTTTGAACATGAATTCTTGACCCTTGATTATGATTTGTGAGATTGTAGGCACGAATCTCTTTCCATGGAGCCAAGGACGGCCCAAAATCATATCATGCTCGTTATCTTCCCTTATTACATGGAATTTCTCTTAGGTGCGAGTTGAGTCCATCTTCAGATCCAAAGTAACATGACCATATAAATCTTGAAGGTTTCCTTTTGAATCTTTCATCACCGTGGGATAATAAATAACATCCCGTCTGGAAATCCCAATTGCTTGAAGTGTCTTGATTGGGATTAGGTTAACCATAACACTAGCATCAATTTGAACCTTCTTGAAATTTGTGCCTTTGAGACGGGCAGAGGTGAATGGTATTGGGACGCGCTTCCCTCCTGCCATCATCTCTGGTGTAACTTCATTAGGATTTGATTGAGGTTCTCCATGTCTTTCTGGTACATGTACCTCTTTACCACTAGCAATCCAGTTGAAGGCTGCGAAAATGTTTATTCGCTGGTTCTTGGAAAAATGCAAGATCTCACATAAATTTTCCATCAAATAATTAGCGGTTTGCTTGACAGATTCCCCGTAGATAGTAAAATTTTGAATGTTGGGTTGATATTGACGTTGAGGTTGATGCTGAGGGAGTAGATTCTTATGCACGCCCTCAGTCCCCAAGTTTAACTCCCCTGACTCAATATTTTCATTGAAGATTTGCTTGAGTCGATGACAGTCACTGGTGGGATGATTGACGAATCTATGAAAATGACAATACTTGGGATCAGTCATTTCTTGTGTTGTGGGTTCTCTCCGTACAAGAGGTAACTTGATAGCACCATCTTGAATCCATGCTTCCAGGAGCTCTATCACTTCATCCATTTTACAAGGGAAATCTGGAATTTTAGGAAATTCTCTCTGTTGGCGTGGTGCCTTTGTTGCAGGAGCAGTAGCTGGGACCCGGGCAGGAGCGTGAGGTTGAGTTGGGGCCACACGTTTCAATTGCGGGGCCTCATGAGCAGGAGCTTTTCTTTTAATTCCTTCAGTGACGACATTAACTAAGGGAAGAGAATTGTACTGCTTGTTGACAAGTCGCTTGCTGGCACGAGTCTCACCACGACTTTCTTCCATCTTCACGGGTCTGGGCCTTCTAGTAATGCAGGTGTTGTAGTAGCGGATCGTTTGGCTGCTTTACGGAGTTTGGTAAAATTGTTAAGATCCAGATTCTCCAATAAAGCCCGATACACCGGTATCATTTCATTAATGCAGAGCTCCACCAATTACAATTATGTCACGTTTGGATCGTTGCAATCCACAGCACGGGTTATGAACCTCGTCACATAATCATCTGGATGTTCATTGTTTCTCTGATAGAGTCTCCCCAAATCGGAGAGAGTGAGTTGCTCAGACACAAAGAAATACTTTTTGAGGAAAGCATTAACCATCTGGCTCCAGTTGAGAATACTGTTGGGAGCCAGATTATTATACCAAGTGTATGCCTTCCTTGTCAGTGATTTCGAGAATTCTTTGAGACACAAGGTTTGACTTCTTTCATACACTCCCAATGACTCCAGGAAACGAAACACATGTTCTCGAGCATTTCCAATACCATTATACATTGAGAATGAAGGTGTAACATATCCTTGGGTAAGAGACTCACGCTGAACTTCAATTGGATATGGAGGTTGATGGCGATGAAATAAATCTGAATTTTTTGTGTTCCGAGCTTGTAGGAGATTCTCCAGATCTTCACGAGTGACAAAGTTATGTTGAGAACCCGTGTTTTGTCCACGTGTGGTGTGAACACGAATTTCTTGGACATCGGGGATAACATGGATCTGGGACGAGCTTGCTTCATTGATGTCAGAGGAAGTTCCATACGGGTTACTACAGAGTTAACTCCTTGTGGGAGAGTTTTCAAACAAGATAACAACTGTAGTTGAGTTTTTACCATGTTATTCTGACTCAGATCGAGCTCTTGTTGAGTCTTCATTAGATCCGCCATGTTAGGTGGATTCCTAATACTCCTTCCCTCTTCAGTGCGGGGCCCGAAGAGAAAAGCCTCTGTGCGACTTGAGATAGGTGTGTAGGGATTACCGTCAGTTGCAGATGTGGTCCCTACATGAGTGAAAGTGGTCCCTACAGAGGGGGTAGCCACGACAGTAACAGTTGGAGAAGTAATATTTCTGATATTTTGTGTAGTGGGGCCAGCAGATGCAGATGTGCTAACGCCACTAACTTGAAGAGTAGTAGCCCCACTTGTAACGGATGGGATTGTGGGACCACTAGTAATATCTGGAGAATTGATATTCTCTGAACTCTGCGTCCTAGTAATAATATGGGAGGGTTGCTGAAATCCCCTCAGTCTAAATGGCGATTGCATAGGTCAATCCTTAGACTATTCTTATTGGTTTAAATGGCGATTGCCCGATTCAATCCTTAGACCATTCTGAGAGGAATGGCCCACCTCCAGAAAGCTTATCGCTTAACTCTCTATTTTACATGCCAAGTCATAAGTTTACCAATAAATGGTACGACTTGCACTTAGTAAGTTTGACTTAACAAGTATTCAATACTTAACAAATCTTACGAGAATCAAGTAAGTTACATGGGGGGATATTCTTTAGGGTTTTGGTTTGGCGGTCTACGGCACGTGTGATTGCAACGGCTCAATCACTCAACGGGAAAGAAAGGTAAGTCATGTGAACGTTGCTGAAAAGAGGGGATGAGAAAGTGGGTTGTTAGTCTTCCCTAATATTAGGCGCAAGACTCTTAACAACTGGTCCCACTTACTCCACACTCCCACTCTTCAACTTCTTCCACTTTTTACGAGATCAGTTGGAATTTTATTGCTATAAATAGGTCACTCGACCAGTTTGGAAAGAACATACAAGTTCAACAAGTTCAATTCAGTGCAAGTATAATCAATCTATCTCATCGATAATTGATTAACTCTTCTCATTCAGCATTCAATATCTAGTGAGAACTGAATATCCATTTTTTAGCAATTTTAATCACAACATCACAGAAATCATAGCAATTCTCTGATCTCATCTTTCTCTGCTTCCCTCCCTAAACCAACCCTATTTCCTCTTTTTGTAACTGAGGCAATACTCGAACGGCCATTTCTTGGTTTAGGCGAGTCTTGTTCGATCTTGACCTCTCGAATACCATTACAATCTTATACTACATCATCACACTTCACACTTTAACCCTCAGATTCTCTTTATTGTTTTACACCTAAAACATTTGGCGACCACGGTGGGAGGTCATTATCTCAGTTGTAAGAAAAGATGGTTGAAACTAGGAGGCAGAGTTCAGAGAACACAAATTCTCCAGGTATCACCAGTGGTCCCACAACCTCATCTGTTATGAGTGGGGCTACAAATCCTAGAGTTAGTGGCGCCATCACCTCTGTTGGCCCCACCACCCAAAACGTGAATCCTATCACGACCCAAAACCCTAATTCCACGGTTGCCTCAACTCATGTGGGGTCCACCTCATTCCCATCCTTTATGGACGTCCAGCCTGGGTCCACCTCATCCTTACCCTCTACTGTCACGTCCTCTCTCTCTCTCATACTGTGGGGACCACCACTACTACCACCTCCCCAACTCCTTACACTCCTATCTCAAGCCGCACAGAAGCTTTTCTCTTTGGGCCCCGCACTGGAGAAACAAGGAGCACTGAGGGCTCACCTAGCATAGCGGATCTCAT
>JAJJMA010231700.1:0-16054 GCA_023529015.1 Papaver nudicaule
TAGTAGAGTTAATGTAGCAAGAGAGTTATAAAGATCAACAAGTTCGAGCCTTATGTCACTCATTAAACTCATGTGTGAGTAAACTAAGCAGTTACGAGTTCTTAGTTGGTTCCTATTGTTCTCATCTTATTACTAATTGCATATTTCTGTTCTCAACTTACCATGGTTACAGGCTCTACTAGCTGCAAGTCCAATACCAAATGTTGGAGATGTGAACAATAGCACCACTAATACCTCTCAAATTTGAGAGTTCCCCAAAAACCACCATATTCACTAACTGCTATGAAATGTCAAACTTTAACCCATTTAAGAATACAGAACTAGCTCAGTAATCTATATTGTTGAATTATGGTAAGATCTAGCTTCTTTTTCAAAGAAAATATAGTGTATCTGCTGATTTCCATCTGCCTATGAATCCTAATCAAAATGAATGTACAAAAAAACAAATGACGCAGCATATATCGAATCATTAACTACAGGGAAATGTCAGAGCTTGGTGTTGTGTGGCATGATCAGCTAGCTTTCACCTATCTAAAAGCTTTGGGTCGAAACTAAGTGAATCTTGTGTGTTGCATTAGACAACAGAAAGAAAAAGAAAACAAACATAGCCCTTCGAAGTTATATGGCAACAAAAGATATCAAATCACAGAAACTTTACCTTAGGCACTGCAGGTGGCTTCACCGAGCATGCTTTAGTGAGATCTTTACAGAGATATTTTACCAGTAGATCAATCTTAGGCTTGGCTTTGAACATATATTCAGCAACATCAGTATCAGATAATCCCAAAATCTGAAAAACAAAAACAAGACAACATTTTTAAGCAAATACTGTATTAAGATTCATCACATTCCGTCTGCCAGTCCGTATAAAACAAAAAAAGTGAATCAAACTCTATAGGTAAAGTTTAGTAGCATAAAACCACGAAAAATGAACATAAATTCAAGAAAACAAGTTCATTTTTGCACATATGCAATGTTATCACTCTCTTACTATCTACAGCCAAAATTCGACTTCAATCGAAACACTAAGCAACCAACACACAAAGAAAACCAACCTCTTGACAAGCTCGCTCGATTGTCTTACACTCCGAATGGCATTCTCCTTCAGTATCCTGTTCAACTAGCTGACAACCCACACAATATGAAATCATAAGATACTTATCTTAACAACAATTTTATCAAGCAATCTAACCAACAATTAACAAATAAGATTACACTTTTAATTGATATTGTGGAGTAGCACTTAAGATACACTAAAACTTGTGAACATTAGGGTTCCACAATATCAATTAAAAGTGTAATCTTTTTCTACAGAATAGGGTTTACACTTTACACATAAAAGACAGAATTTAGTAATTTATACCTCTAATTTCTTGCCATTTTCAACAATATCAATTTTCAAGATCCAATCACCTTCTTCCTTTTTCAAATTACAAACATTCTCAGCTATTTCAATAATATCAAACTCTGTAACCTGAAAATAAAAAAAAAATCAACACAAATTTGAAAGAACAAACACCCCATTATGATAATAAGAATGGGTTTTACCTTCTTAGGAGAGATCTGGGTTTGTTTCTTATCAACTTGTTGATACAATTGTGATGCAAGTTTTTCACAAACTTGACATTTTATGAATGGAATGTCTTCTTTTCTTGCTGTTAAAACTGGTTTTTTAGCTGAGTATGAAACTGGTATACATGAGGAGATTAGTAAAACTGAAATTACTAACAAAACTGATGATTTTGGATACTCCATTGATGATGAAGAAGAAGAAGATGTGTCTGGTTGAATCAAATCTCGACTTTTACTGTGAAGAAACAGAAGACTATACAGTGTTTAAAGTGAAGTTATGATACTGTGTTGAGCGGGTGACGTGGTTCGAAACTTTCTATTGGTCGAGAATTGTTTGTTGGTGTGGGTCCCATCCTTCAGCCAATGATACTCTTTGGAACACGTACTTCCAAATGCCTCATCATCCGTAGATGGTTTTGCAACTCCAGCCAAGGGTGGTAGTATGGTATTATCTAAGGCCTAAAACGGGCCTCTAAAATTCTGAAAAGAATAAAATTCGATTATTTTTAGCTAGATCTCCTAGTTCCAATATGGAGTTTTATTGTGGAGTTTCAATATAGAGTTTTATGACAAACGTTGGCACATTATTAAGGGTGTTGTCAACTTGTGCACCCGTACATAAATTAAGGGACAATGACACTATTTTTTTTATTCAAGTAACAACTCTTTTTTAACAAGACAGATAATGCTTAGTTAGAGGAGTGAATGAATACATTGGATACGTCTCCTAGTTTCGTTGCAAATTTGCAAGCATTTGATTTAGTAAATTGGCGGATCAATTGCTTTTTAACAGCCAACTAACGGAACAAGGCATAACATGATGAGTACCACTAACTCGGTCTATAATCTAAGAGCAAACACTATGGTAGTGTGCAAAGTTGTTAGTTTAATAGTGGTACCTGATATATATTTGTTTAATGTGTAATGAAACTCAATTTAATAAAAATAATTATCAATCAGATTTTATAAATATAACATAACTAACTATTCAAACATTTAACCAAGACTGACAGCCAGGGTTTTTTTGCTCTGAGGATCGTTATCTACAGACTTAACTCACTTTTATCGACCCATCACTAATCTTCATCTTCAACCTCAATTCTCACCATGAGTGTCTGTTGGTGGTCTTCCTTCTCTAGCCTACACTTCTTTATATCCTAGCTTACTAACTTAGTCTTAGTTACGAGGAGTTATTTTGGCTTGCGCATGGTCCATGCGTGTTGGATTAACCTCTGGTGTGGGCTACCTATTCTCTCATTCTTTCTTTTGCATGTCAATTTTTTTTACATCTGTGTTGCGTTGGTTGCTCTCTTTGTTTACTTTTTTAGTTTTTTTCGTTTTTCTATACCTTCCTATCACCTCTCTTCTGTTGTTTCTTCCGTTCTTCTGATTTTCTTGTCGTTCTCTTGTTTATTCTCCACGATATCTTATTTCCCTACTATCGAGCTTGGTAATCATTGTGACGGCCTTTTTGAAATCGATGTTAACAAGGTGACCTCTTCAATCACTAATATAATTCACCACATTTTCTTCCTTAACTTTCTGAAGATCTGTTGTACTTTCTCTGCCTTTCTTCTTAAATTCCAAAACCACTTATTTTCGATCTTGTTGAGATCCTTTATTCTATTGTTCGTACTAATCAACTCTTTCCACTACTATCCAATGAGTACTTCATATTCAGCTACTGATTCAGAACCCCCAGAAGTACCATGCGTTGTTGTTAAAGTATTGGGTAATGCTACTGCATGTAAGGCAGTGAAGAATATACTTAAATCTTTTTGGAGACCAGTTCAACTTGCAAGGATAGACGCCTCAGCAGATAGAAGTGTGCTCAAGGTCACTTTCAAGAATATTCATGACAAAAACACCATTTTGCTGACAAGGACGTGGACATTAGGTGAGTACAATGTGTTAGTTAAGGACTAGGGTCTTTATCAACGAGAGTTCATACTCTGGCATACTTTAAGAGTAGGTATTATACTCATTATGGATCTCAGTAAACATATACTAAGAGTTTTGTTGTCTATGAATCTTAGACACCCGTTTTGGCCGGGTCACTATACTGTTTATAAGGGTGTTAAGGTATGGGTTGAGTACAGATATGAAAACCTCCATCAGATCTGCACACATTGTGGGTATCTTGGACATACTTCTAGGAATTGTGCTGCTATACCTAAACCTTACTTATGTCAGTTCAAAGCTCTTCACATATATTTCCCATTTGATTATTTAGGCAAACATATGAAAGGAAAGCTCATACAGCACATGAATGGCTACTAACAACCTCTTCGAGCTGGTCAACATCAGTTGGTTCATATACAAGATCTTCGTCGATTTCTGGCAGCTTTATCTGCTCAGCATCAAATCTCTACAACCCTTCTGGATTTGTTCTCCATCAACCCCTGACTCAAGTTTCGGCTCACCGGCTCATTGATTCACCGGATCAGGATCATCCACAGGCTTCAAACAGCAATCAACATGTGGATAAGGGGAACAACAAACATGCAATGTCCGTATCTTCTGCAGAAACTGATATTCCTGACGTCCATGTCGCCTCTAAAGAGATTGCAGAAAATTTGGCACGTGTCACTATTGAGGAGAACCGTACTCAAACAGTTCACACGGATACAGATCAGTTGGATCCAGTTATCGGGTCACAACCTTCTCCATCTACTAGTTCTCAACAGCCCATGGGAAAGTTTGAGCGACTTTTGTTTGGGTTTCTGATGGGCCCAACTAAAGGTAAGATGAAGGCCCATAGTGAAGATAATCCTACTTCGATTCGGGTATTACCCAAGTTATTATTCATCAGGGTAAGTACCCTTTATCCAATTATCTGAATCTTTACTTTGCTGCTGGAACTGCGGAATATGTTCGTAAATATAATGAGGTAGTTCATATTGAGATTTCCATGTTTGACGGCATTCCCTCAGTTCCAGTGCATCATAGACATACTTCTCAACCACTATGTATGTATACAAGACGTCATTTTCATTCTGTTGAGAATATGCATGCTTCAATGCCTAACTTTGCTGTTAACTCGTCTCCTGCAAAATTGAGAAAGTTTTCTTCTTTTCTCTAGATGACATTTAGGATTCAGTTGCTCATGTCTCTGCACACATGTCTATTCCATACATGGAATTTCCCACATTCCCTCGCCGAAAAGGATATGACCAGGATATGGCTCAACAACAATAATGGTTCAACATTTCACGGCAGCTTGCACCTATTCCTGACATTCCACAACCCATTTGGCAACCAATTCATCAGCTTGCTCGTGTAATCCCAACAACATATCGCTTCCTCATTTTAAAGAATTCAGATCATCCGGCGTTAGTCATCAACTCAACTACAACATCTTCATCTGTCAATGTAGTGACTACTCCACCACCTTCTCCAGTATGTAAATGCTCTATTGATGAGGTGGACGTTGCTCATGGCTTAGCACATGACCTGCGAGTGCCTCTTCCTAGACACTCGCATGGCGAATGAAGCCTTCTGATGGCAGTTGTCACCTACGCCAACACTATATGACGGCTGCTTGGGAAATATGTGTTGAAGTTTTTTGGCAACCTGTCTTTTATGTGTGTTTCCAGTTTGCTAGTTGTATATATGTCTGCTTGCTTTGGTCTGGTGGTTCTCTACAGTATGTCTGCTTTATTTTGGTATCTCTGATCCAACAACGATGGTGGATGCGGTTATTATATGCCTTCAAGTTTTGGTTACTCTGGGTAAGTTTCAGGTTACAGTTATTCCTTGGACCGTTTAGTGGTTTAGTGGACAACACATACTTCTCATTTGGGTCTGTGAGAGGAAGTATTTAGGTCATTCCTTTGAATGGCTTGCTGGTTTGGACGTTGGGTATTTGCCTTGGCTCAAAATGATCGACACTTCTTTGTTTGGTTGTTCACAATCTGTGAATTGCGGTTACATGACCTCACTCAACGACTCTTTTAAGGATCTACTTTTGGCGTCATACACTAAGGGACTTGGGAGTATTTCACAACATGAATGGTTCAGCTGTGCTTTAGTCGGTTTTGTATCATGTTTACCTTCATGTTGTACTCAGATGTACTCCTTTTTTGTAACACCAGACTTTTCCTTCAAAAAAAAAAACCTTAACTTACTTAAATTTTTTTCGAATATGAAAGGTTATATTAAAGGCTGGACCAAAGCCCACTACCTACAAGCCCAGGTAGCTAGGCAAAGACATAAAGAAAAATCCCTCTGCCTCACCCCGATGAAGACGAGTTTCGAACTCAGATCGCTGGTATCACCACCCAACGACTTTACCACTGTACTATAGTAGCATTTGCACTTAACTAACTTAAATTATTAAAAAAAAAACTTGTGGCTGACAACCTTGATAGGTGCAGACCAGATAAATCCATGCGGACGAACTTTAACGACCGTTTTGGTATTTGCCTATTCCTAATGGTTGGAAATGGACAAATTAAAAGGTTCGCTCATCCTGTACGAGTAGAAAATCTGCATAGGTACTCAAGGTGCCAAATCCATCAGATCTACTCATACATACAAAATTTAGTTGTGATTCAGTGGTGCGAAGACCACAAGAACAACACCGATGGTACTTAGAATAGTAATTAAAGACCTTATCGAGATAGCAAAGACGAGATATAAGAAGACTTTCTATGAATTTCAATGCTGAGATTACATGAATAAAACCCTAAGGAACCAGAGGAGATTACAAACCTAATCTCTCTCTTGCCGCTTAGGCTTAACCCAAAGAGAATCCAACCCTCACAACGTTTTCCAGGCTCGCCTTATATAGGCCGAGCCTGAGTGGTTTACAGCTAATAAAGATAAAAGACTCAATCGTGGTGGTGTCAGTCTCTGTCGAGTAAGGCAGTTTACGGTCCGAGGCTGAGTCCGGGACTTCGGTCCATTGACATGATCTGAATCCTTTCCCTCCGAGTCTTTACTTCACTCGTGTGCAACTGCTTCTTCTTTAGGCTGGTCCGAGATCTCGCTGTCAATCTTCTCGGTGTGGTTCCCTGGATGCGAGACACGTGTTCCGAGGGGTTTTACCCCTACAGTTTGCCTCTTTCCTTTCCTTGTATCGAAGATGCGAGGAGAGGAAATCCTTCTTCTGCCACCTCCTTGTCGAGTATCCCTACTGCCTACCACGTGTGCATTTTCCTTTACGACACGTTCTTCTAGGCTCGTGGCTTTTCACCTTCTGACCGGTAGAGTCGGTTTCTTCTCACTATTTAAGTTTCTCATCTCCCTCTAAAAATCTTTTAGACCTTTCGTTTTCATCTTCCTTGGCGCCGGCGGCCTTTTTCCCGTGAACTTCCTTCACTTGTATCTTCATATCAAGTGATCCTCCCGTTCTTTTCTTCTCGACCCATTGTTTTAATCGACCTCTTCTTTCATAAAGTTAATTTCTTTAGGATTTTCCCTTCTTCCTTCTTTATTTTCCTGTTGCCTCTGCTATTTACGTCGCCGGCGGTGTTGTTTTTTCTCTGTTTACATCTTTTTCCATGTTGTCTGTCTCTGCAATTGAGGCCCTTTCTTTGAGGCTAAATGGCTTGTTTCCTGATGAAAGGGGCTTTCGAATCGAGTCCATTGATTCTCCCAGATTAACTCCGGAGTTGGTAAGAGCGTATCAGTGCAGCGAAGATATTCTTGTAGTGACGATTCATCAGATAACTGCCGGATTGCTTCCTCATCTCTATCGATCTGATAATCCTTTGTTTCTTGAAATTCTTTGTTCTCTTCCTCAACCTCGAGGTGTGATGCAACTTACTTGTAGCGCGATCTATCTTATTAACCAATGGGTTCTTCGGTCTGAAAATAATTCTCCTGCCGAGTCCACATCGAAGTATTATTATACCGCTGAGAACTTCTTTAAACACTACGAGCCCTTTCTAACTATAGATAATGAGTTATATCCTTGGGGGGTTTGCTTTCGGATGGTGAATGGTATCCGAAACATTCTTCCCGAATCTTTAGATTACTCACTGGACGAAGACTGGTCTTCGGAGCCTATACTCCTTCAAGGTCCAATACTCCGAGGTTGGAAGGACTCTGGTCGATTCATTGTTCGGACCGAGTTCGAGGTAGGCCACGAGTTTGAGACTCGACATATGTTTTCTATTTGCTTTTCTGATGAGGATAGGAGGTTACCACGCTCATTTTCGGGCAAGGGCAAGGATGTCGTTATCGAGCCCTCGGGCACCCTAAAGCGTCCTCGGCCTGATGAGGGAACTATGCAGCAGGTAACAAATACTCTTCTTTCGTTTTTTTCCGAAGTATTCATACTTGCCTCTATTTGTTTCCTGAGGAAGACGGACCCTTGTCTGCAGCCTTTAGGTGCCTTAAATTGTGGCCATGGTTTGATGAAGTTGAGCTATGGGGAGAATCCCAAAGTTTCTCGGCCGCTGAAAAAGGCTGCTTTGCAAGCAATTCTGAAAGGGGTTCAAACTAACCGTCGCCAAGCTATCAAGGCTCCGTCGAAAGAGACTCCGAGTACTGACAAAGAAATTCCAGTATCAACAGCGACTGAGATGGTAATCGAATAGGTGACTGCAACAAGTTCTCGGGCTACCCTGTCAGTTGTCAGTGGTGCCTCTGCCTCAGCCGTAGTCCCTGCGACCTCGAGTGCCGGTGCTGCCTCGGAACTTATTCTTTCAACTTCTTCTACTCCGAAGGTTACCTTTAATGCCTCTGCCTCGGCGACAGCAACCTCTACGAATGTTTTGGTGAGCCCTTTGTTCTTTACTCAGACAAGATTATTACACCAGTGGACCTCCTTTGTCCCCAAGAGGATGGTTCGTATATCAAGATGGATTCTTCCAAACAGGTCGTCGCCAGCTTTCCACAAAGTTCGATGTTTCCACCTGCTCCTAGTTACGCTTGCAGATATAAGCAATCTTATACTGCCGAGAGGTTTAAAGATGTTTTGTATGAAAATTATTATCCTGGCGAATTTACTACCGAGGTTTCAACTCGCTTTGAAGCTCACGCCTCGGATCCCTTAGGGCAGCCTTTAGACCCAGATTTCTGCAAAAAGCTTGGCGATCTCTTCGGAGGTGATTGTCCTCGAGCCGAGTATAATTGTCGCCATCCTCCCTTGTCCTATGAGGAGAATTTGTCCATGGTTCAGGCGGTGAGTTGCGTTTGTTTGTTGTTCATGTTGATGCTGCCAAAGCGTTTTGTTAATCTATTTCTGCCACTTTTTTATTAGGGCGACTATCATGCCACTGGCCTTCTAGCTCACAGCTTTGATCAAGCTGGTGAAACTGAGTATTATGCACGAGAGTTTCATCGGATGCAAGAGGAGCTGGCCCAGGATAAAGTTCGCAGTGCCGAGGCGAAGAGACAATCAATATGTAAGTCCCTTATTTTCTAGTTGCTTTTATGGGAGCATCGGTTTTCTGCAATCTTGCCTAAAACAGGTTTGCTACTTGCTTTTGAAAAGGCGAGCTGGAGAAACTCGAGAAAAAACTTCAGGAGAGTCAATTGACTATTGATCGGCTTCGAAATAGTCGACAATTGCCTCAAGTTGCCTCAAGTAACGAAGGCTATCTTGATGACAGCGCGATGCTGTTGGAAGAGAGGGATAGAGCCTTGGAAGATGTGAATTATTATAGGGTAAAGAGGCAAGAGGCCGAGAGGACTTATGTAAATGAGAGAAGAAGGGGGGATCAAGCCGAGCGCCTTCTTGAGGAAATGAGAAATAGAAATGTGGTGCTGTCCCGAGAAAATCATTTTTTCCAAATGGATGTGACTCGATTGACGCAAGAGCGAGATGCAGCTCGCTTGGAGAGGTCGGTCAGTGCCTCGGGTAGGGTTTTAATTGATAGGTTAGAGGAGAGGATCCGAGAGTTGAAGGTGCAACTGTCTACACAGCAGAATATGAATAAGGAGCTAGGTACTGCGAATGATATTCTAAATAGGAGTTGTATCGATAAATGCCGAGAGCTTGCTTTGGCAAACAAATTAAACGTTCAGACTGCTGCACTTGTTGATGAGTACCGAATAGAGATAGCTAAAAGCGGGGTCATTACTTCTGAGGATATCCGAAGGAATGCCTCGGTGCCTCGCTTTACTAGCCAGCAGCAAGTTACTGAATATATGGTTTTCAAAGAGAGTAGGGAGCTAACCAAAATTTTCCTTTGCTTTCCTGCTTACTTCGTAGCCTTAGCTAAGCCGCTGTGTTGTTATTCTTACTTTTGTTGTTTTTGCTTTCAGGCATCAAAGCTAATTTGAAGAAACAGGTTGTTGATGCCCAGGCGGCGAGGGACGATGCCACAAGTCAGCTGGTGACTGAGTCCGAGCTGAAGTTGGAGGCTGAGAGAAAGGTTAAGCAGTTGACCCAAGAATTATCCGAAGAACACCAGCGTCGTACTGTTGATTCGGCTAGACTTGCTCAAGAGCTTGAGCTTGAACAAAGGCGTCGTTCCGAAGAGGCGACAAATCATGCTAAGCTTTTATCCAAGGAACGGGAGCTTCGCCATGCGTGTCAGGCAAGTGTGAGGGATTTGGTGGTCGGTTTTGCCCTTACTAAGCATGAACTAAGACATGGTCAAGCTGTAGAAGAACTTCTTACCAAAGCTGCATTAACTACTGCCTTTGCTACCAGCATGGCCTGCCGGAGGCATGGTCGGTGTCTTTTCAGAACCATCGGTATTGAACCTCCTACTTATGGTGCTATCGGGGCACGCAATTCGGACGTGGTGTCTCCCATTCATGAGTATCTGCTTCCACAGGAAGTTTATGTGGCCTTGGCTAGAGACGAGCTTCGAAAGAGGGGCCTACTGGAAAACTTTTTAAGGATAGCTAGTGGTAGTAATGATGATGATGCTACTCGAGGTGGTGATCCGAGGAGTCTTAGTAGTGTCGCCGAGGGTACTCGTGGCGGTCCGAGCGAATCCGTTGATGATGGTGCCGATTGCTCAAAGGAGAACTCCCGCCCCTAGCTTTTTGTGCTTGTGTTCTTCCTTTGTAGTTGTGTCCGCGCCATTTTGCTTATACGCGTGTTTTTTTGCCAGCATATTTCATGTCATGTATTTGCACACACACATATATATACAAAGGATTTATTTTTGTTGAAATGTTTTTGCCCCTCCTCGGGACTGTTTTTTGTTTTGAGGAGGTCCCTTGGTTGAGTAATTTGCATGTGAATGCAATCAAATCAACTGCCTCGGGGTTCCATCTTCCTCTACAGGTAGATGTTAATCCAATTTATCGTCCCCTCGGCGCCCGAGGACGTTCAATCCTCGTGGCCGTTTGGTAGTGAGTACGAGTGCATCATCGGCTTATGTATCCTTTATTCAAAGTGCTCACCGCTATCGGGGTGTCTTGTGGGTAGAGGACCGTGCCATATAACTCGTAGGGCCCTTACGATTTATATGGCCATCGGCTCTGTGCCTGCTATTCGAGGCCTTTTTAATTGTTTGGCGTTTTTTGCCTTTGGCGTTACAGCCTGTTTGGCGTTTTTTGCCTTTGGCGTTACAGCCTGTTTGGCGTTTTTTGCCTTTGGCGTTACATCATGTTTGGCGTTTTTTGCCTTTGGCGTTACAGCCTTTGCGATGGTGTTGACAATATTTGGAGTTTGACTTCGGTGAGAGTTGTATCAATGCGTGCGATTTTCATTTATTAAGTCTCTTCGGTTGTTGCTTACAAATGGAATTACTTTCTTAAGCCAAGTGTACCTCCCCTCCACTGGGTTTTCAATCTTTGTCCTTCAAGGTTAATCAAACTGTAAGTATCATTATCGAGGTGCTTTTCAATAACGAATGGGCTGACCCAGAAAGGCTCCTGCTGAGTGTTGTTGCCTTTGCTAGACTCGCCTGATTGTTCATTCGGAGTCTGGGGGTTGTATGTTGCCACGAGGAATTGTTCTCTATTTTCCAGATGCTGGTTCTCTTCGCCTTCTTCTTGTTTCATGCTTGGCATCCCAACTTCGATGTCAGCTATGAACTTTGCTATACTTTCATCCGATATCTTCGGGTTCTTGACTGATTCCGAGCATTCCTTACTTGCTTCTCTTGCTTGTACATCGATTTCGTGGCATGCCCGAGCCTCGGTAGGATCACCTCGGATTTCATCAATCCCTGTTGGTGTTGGGAATCTGATCTTTTGATGCAAAGTAGATGCGACACCCATGATGCTATGCAACCATGGCCTACCCACAATGGCATTGTATGGAGAATCTATGTCCACCACGCAAAATAAAGTTGGATGTTTTTTGCTACCGGCATGGACTGTGAGCATTAACTCTCCTCGAGGTGTGGACGACTTTCCATTAAAACCAAATATATTGTAAATCGAAGGCACCAAAGCATCTTTCTTGCCCTTCATTTTGTCAAATGTTTGTCCGAATAGTATGTCCACAGAACTCCCGGGGTCCATCAATACTTTAGTCATGGCTATCTTCCCCATTTGAAGGGTAATAACCAAAGGATCATTATGCATTCTGCCCTCATTGGGGATATCTGCTGCTGAAAAGAACACTAGCTGCTTCTGCCATTCCTCCAAGCGAGTCCTTGTGACCACACTAAGTATCTCTTGTCCATCCAAGTCCCTTTTGTGGATGCGTCCAGTCTAGATTCCTTCAAGTCCTTTCGTATGAACTATGGAGTTGCAAGCTCCGAACCTTGGAATGTCTCTATCGATGGTAATCACATAGGCCTCATGCTTTGGTTCTTCCTTGGGTAGCGGTTGATTGGGGGGTGGTTGTGGCAGCTCTTGTAAGTGCTTGAACTGATCCCTGGCGATAAAGAAGTAGATTTGGTCATGTGCCGTGACACAGTCCTCAGTGGTGTGCCCAAAGAACTTGTGGAATTGACAGAAGTTTCTCGAGTTCTTTGTGTATTTCGGTTGGTTTCCTCTACTGCGAGGATACCTTATCTCGCTGGCAAATTCGGATTGCTCAATGATCCGAAGAGCATCTTCAATGGGTACGCAGAGCTTTGGATGCTTTCTGTCGTGGAATGCCGGAAATCCTGGTTTAGTCGCTCCAAATTTTCTGTTGCCCTGTCCTTGCTGGGTACTATTTCCTTCGAACTCTCCCCGAGAGTTGTTTCCTCGGTTGTCATTGTATTTTCGGTTTTTATGGTACTTTCCATCACCGAATTTGCCTTCGTTCCCATATCGACCACTGTCATCTTGTCTTTCTCGCTTTGTCGGGTCCCCGAAGTGAGTGTTCGTTGCTTGCCCTCGTTCTTCAAGCGATAAATTATTGATGGAGTGGACCTGCTTTAGGATTGTTTCTTTTCCTAGTGCTGCTTGTTCTTTTATTTCCTCCAGGGTAATTCGCTCCTTTTGGTACTTCCTTAGGTCCTGTAATGTTTCAAGGTTCTTCGAAAAGAGTCTGTCGTACAGAGGGTGATCTTTGTCCAGAGCGTTTAGGAATGCTCGAACTTTATCCTTTTCGGTGGCTCCATTTCCTACTTCGACACATTGCTCGGTCCATCTGCTCGTTAGACTTTTTGTTGACTCTCCCGGACGTACTCGGATGCTGAATAGCTTCTCCACTCCTGGCTTGGAGGAGTTGTTGTATAGAAAATGTAGAATAAAGACTTTGGAGAGTTCCTCGAAGGACGAGATCGAGCCAGCTGCGAGGTTGTCGTACCATGCGAGAGCTTCTCCTTTCAAGCTAGAGGGGAAATATTTACAAAGCACTTCATCCCGATTGGCGTAAGCTAGGAAGACTCGGAGATACATTTTGATTGTACGATGGGGTCCCCTGTACCGTCGAAGATGGAGGTGAAGGTGGGCATTGTGCATTTTACTGGAATAGGTAATGAAAGGATTTCCAAACTTAGTGGAGAGCGGTTTACATCGTTCATGGCTTGAGTGAGCTTAATTCTATCACTTGATTGGATTCTGTTATCAAAAAGCTCTGCTCGGAGTGCTTTAATTTGGTCCATCATTACTTGCTGTAGTGCTCTTGCCTCGGCATCCTTCTTCGTTGTGTTTCCTTCACTGAATGTCTGCATGGTTGCCTTTGTATAAGCTGGAGGTTCAGTCTTTTTGCTTGACGCAGTGATTCCGTGACCTCTACTGTGGCTCTTGGCCTTTGTGTATGTTTTAGATTCGGAGGGTTCCTTCGGCCGAGAAGCATTACTGGGGGCGAGAGTGTCCTTCGCTGCATCCCTTGTAGTTGGACGCCGATTTTTCCGCTACCTTCTTGTTAGCTTCGGCCAGCTGTTTCTTTAGCTTTTTTATTTTTCTGTTTTTCAAGATTAATTTTCTAAATTGTTCAGCTCTGGCCGTATTTGCTTCGGTAGGCTGTTGCTCGGGCATTTCATTTTCAGGATCAGATTATTTGTTCTCCTCTTCCTCGTTTTCACCATTTTCTTCCTGTATTTGCTGTTGACGTGGTTCTTCAGTTTCTGGAAATCGGGACCTAAATACTCTATCAATACGTCATCTTCGTTTACATGTTCTCGGTGCTGGACTGTGCTAGCCGCCACCTCGGGGGATAACCCTTTACTGGTTGAGATTCTGGTATTGTACTGTCTGGACGATCCAGTACCTTGCTTCGAGGATCCTACTCGTTGCTTCGGAGCGTGTTCCGATTGGGAAGCCATTTTGGCTATGACCTGTCAAGAAACAAAAAACCCGTGAGGTCCAAGGCGGCTAGCGCAGTGTACTTTGTCGGCCATGTAAATCTACTCTGCAACTAATTTTTTCAGACGAATTTTAATGGCGTATTTGCCCTTTTTAAACGTATCCCTAACTGCTTATTTTGTCCTTTAACTCAAATCGTCCCCTTTCATCTGGGTCTGTTTATTGAAGTTTTATTTCCAAATATAGCACGAAAATGGAAACCCCAAAATGAATTTTTATGTACAGCCTGAAATTTGAGAACCCTAAAATGGATTTTTACATATATTATGAGCTTTGAAAACCCTAAAATGGATTTCTATGAATAACATGAGTTTTGAAAACCTTAAAATGGATTTCGTTGTATGACAAGAGTTTTGAGAACCCTAAAATGGATTTCTGTATATATTATGAGTTTTGAAAACCCTAAAATGGATTTCTATGAATAACATGAGTTTTAAAGACCCTAAAATGGATTTTTGGAGCCAGCACGATTTTGTAATTGTTTTGTATTCTATGCTACAAAATGTTTTAAAGCGAATATTAACTGCCTTTCTCGGAGATCGACTTCATCATACCGAGGTTTTGAGAACCCTTTAATGGATGATTTTGTCCTCTGATGCTATGCTCAAAAAACTCTTAAACATGCCAAAGCCTTTAAGGTCTTTTGGATGCTTAAGGTATAGTAGCTTCTTTTCGAAAAACAAGCTTTAAAAACTTTTGGAAAAGATTAGAAAAGATAGAACAAAAAATTTGAAAACCGAAAAATCACAGGCAAACCCTAAGTTGTTTTAATCATCCCTGTTTCTAGCGCCAAATTGTACGAGTAGAAAATCTGCATAGGTACTCAAGGTGCCAAATCCATCAGATCTACTCATACATACAGAATTTAGTTGTGATTCAGTGGTGCGAAGACCACAAGAACAGCACCGATGGTACTTAGAATAGTAATTAAAGACCTTATCGAGATAGCAAAGACGAGATATAAGAAGACTTTCTATGAATTTCAATGCTGAGATTACATGAATAAAACCCTAAGGAACCTGAGGAGATTACAAACCTAATCTCTCTCTTGCCGCTTAGGCTTAACCCAAAGAGAATCCAACCCTCACAACGTTTTCCAGGCTCGCCTTATATAGGCCGAGCCTGAGTGGTTTACAGCTAATAAGGACAAAAGACTCAATCGTGGTGGTGTCAGTCTCTGTCGAGTTAGGCGGTTTACGCTCCGAGGCTGAGTCCGGGACTTCGGTCCATTGACATGATATGAATCCTTTCCCTCCGAGTCTTTACTTCGCTCGTGTGTAATTGCTTCTTCTTTAGGCTGGTCCAAGATCTCGCTGTCAATCTTCTCGGTGTGGTTCCCTAGATGCGAGACACGTGTTCCGAGGGGTTTTACCCCCTACACATCCCATAGTGTTTGCTCTAACTCCGAGTAATTTTTCTTTCTTCTTTGTTGTTCTTGTCTTAAGGAGGTGTCCTTCAAAACATTGAACTTTTAGAAAGATTAACCCAACGTTAAACTCTTTTTGAAATAAAAATAATGGTGTAAATAATTGTGGCAAAGGGTAACATTGCTTTTTACTCAACCTATTAGTCGCCCCGTAGCCACGACATAGAATGGTGTTTAACGGGATGTTGGGCAAATCCTTCATCAAAGTCTGGGCCCTTGTGTATATCTACCAAGTCCAATCGTATGTCGGTATCAGGCCCAAGATCCAACTACCAAAGACGTCGCCTCATTCCATTTCTTGTTTCCAAACCTAAACAACTACCTAAAATAGCGATCCTTCTGTTTTTGGTTCCTTTGTGTGTAAGCCTTGGTTGTAAAGTCTATACATATATAATGTGAACCAAGGTACAGTCGAAACTCTATAAATTAATAGCCTTGGGACCGTCCAAAAAT
>JAJJMA010231714.1:0-26104 GCA_023529015.1 Papaver nudicaule
TCCAGTTGAAGGGCCTGAAGTCTCATGACTACCACATTCTCATGCAGTGTTTGATTCTTATCTTTTTAATTCATTGTTTTAAAAAGCACAAGCCTTTGCTTGAAGCTGTTCGACATTTATCGTTGTTTTTCAAAGTCTTGTTCTAAGGTTATTGATCGTGCCGAGCTTAGTCTAATGCATGATCGTGTTGTGGAGTCAATATGTGTGTTCGAAATATACTTCCCACCTGCTTTTTTTGTTAGTATGACTCATGTAGTCGTACACTTGGCCGAAGAGGCGCTTCTTTTGGGACCTGTTCAGTTTAGGTGGATGTACCCTTTTGAGAGGTACAATCTTTTAGTTACTAGTATCTATTTATTTTATTTTCGGATTGACTTTGAACATTTATAACAACCCTTTTCTCTGATGCAGGATGATGATAACGTACAAGGTTCTTGGTCGCAACACAAATTACATAGAAGGATCTATTGCAACTCAGTATGAGATCAATGAAGGAGCACGCCATTGCATGGAATTCATTCCTGAAGGGAGACGGAAGACTTATAAGTGTTGTGGAAAGATACAAATGCCCAAAGATGCTTACGAAGGTCCACATCCAGAAAATTCCCACGGAAAACCATATACATTGACCAACGTACAATATGAACAAGTCCGTAAATGGATATTGTATCATGCAGAGGAAAATACTGAATGGGAAGAGTAAGAAACTGGTTATTTGTGAATATGCCTTATATCTTTTCTTTTTTGTGATTTTTGTTACATGTGTGCTCAATGCGGAAGACTTATTACCTTGTATCTTTTCATTTTTTTGTTGTTGTGATTTTTGTTATATGTGTGCTCAATGCAGAAGACTTATTACCACTGTTTTTGGTTGTTGACAGGAAATACAAAACATATCTTCGTCAGTTTCACCAACCTCGTACAACTGGAGCAATGATGAAGCCCTTGGACTACATTCCATGGCTACAGAAAGAACTTGAAGGCACTCCGATGACAGATTTTCGTAGGTTGGTAATTGGTCCTGCGTTCTCGACTACTTCTTATAATGCATATTGGGTGAATGGCTACCTTTTTTATACTGCGGGTGCAGAATTACATATGGCTACACAAAACAGTGGTGTCACTATGGATGATTGCCCAAGTTTCAGAGCAAGCTCCAGAGATACTAACCTAGTCGATGACGATACTACCTATACGACATTTTGCAAAAGATACTTGAAGTGGATTATGGAGATTTTACTGAAGTGGTTTTTTACTGTGATTGGGTGCGAGTCGAAGACAAAACAAATGGATCTTATGTGGATCCTGTGACAAAGTCTAGGTTTGTCAACTTCGATAAGTTTGCGAGAAGCTCAAAAGAAGTCGACGAGCCATTCATCCATGCTTCTCAGGCAACACAATTTTTTACTGCCGGGATGTGACAAGGGACGGCTGGAATTTGGTTCTGGAGTCTCCCATAAGATCAGACCCCAATAAGAATGCTTATGAAGATCCACATGTCTTTGGTGCAGCCGTTAATGAAGAACAAGAACCATTACTTTCAACAACAATCATAGATGATGAGTATTGGGATGGAGAAGCTCAGGTAATAATGTTGTAACTATTACTTGTTCATAGCTTTTTATTATCTTGTTTATGTACATGATTTATGGTAATAATCCTGGTTTCAACTTGTGTACAGGATGTACAGTAGGTGTGTTGTGGAAAGTTGCTCGTGTTGATGTCGATTGGGGGATGTAAACATTGGATAACTAAGGTAATCTACAAAGGTTCATGGTTGCTTCCACAGTTATCTTCCACAGTTATAATTTAGACTTGCCATGACTCATTTGGATACAAGTTTTTTCTGTAATTTGAGTCTGTTGATAATAGGCTTTCGTGACTTGATGGCTTTTACGCCTTACATATTCTTGTGGCCTGAAATTGCACCAGTGTTGAATGCTTGCTAATAAAGTGTAAACTGTATGCTTACTAGTGCTGAATGCACTAAACTGTAGTATAATGAGTATTGCATTGTGCTTAATAAAGTTGTCTGTTGCACTAGTTTAATGTTTGTAGAATCTGCAGTGGTATTGACTATTGATTTTTATGTATGTGTAGGCCAAAATGTTGTTTAAGGTGCTGCAGAAGTGATTGGAGTCATTATTAGAAATGTGTAACAGAATTGTAGTGAAGAATTATAGTAAACTCAGGATTTCAATCCTTATTTTTGTTGAATTTGAACCTAAATTTGTATTTTTTTTGTTGAATTTGAACCTAAATTTGTATCTGAATGTCATTTTAGATTATTAATTTGAGTTTCAGTTCATTTCAATGAATTTGAGTTTCATTTCACTTGTATTTTAATGTCAGTTGAATTTATAAATTTGAATTTGAGTTTCATTTCAACTGGATTTGAATTTAAAATTTTGAATTTGAATTTAAATTTGAAATTCATTTGACTGTTATTTGAATTTAAATTTGAGATTCATTTCAATTTAATTTGAATTTAATCTGAGTGAGACAGATGGATTCAGCTTCTGACTGAAGGGATTCAGCCGAAGCTGATTCCATTTGTTTAATATTCAGAATCATGGATACGACTGACCTTAACAGTAGTAAGTATACCACGGTTAATGCGCGTCGTTTATATGCGACCCATGTCGCAACGTCGCACATAATTACCACGGTCTAGATACCACCCTTTATGCTACTGATGGTGTCGGTCGTATATACAATTATACTACATACCGTATAGGGTGGTAAAACGGCCTATTTCCACTAGTGATACGGATGATGATCGCAACCCCAACAACGAAGGAGATGATGATGATGAAACATTTTATGAGAATGGAGAGTAAACATGACTCTTTTTTGCATACTTCTCTTTAATTAGTACTACATTTATTTCTTGTAATAACTCCATAATATTTTTTTTTTTCATTCAAGCACGTTAACATTAAAACCTTCCATAATACTTCTCTTTAAGCACGTTTACATTAAGTAGAAATTTGAACTACGTTTACAATTGCAACATCGTAACAAGTGCTTCATATGCTTCAAAGTGGATGAATTCACTTCCATGATTTGTTCGGTATAAAACCTTTGCCGCTTCTCGATCACCATTCGAAGTTCGTAAACAAATTGCATATCGTCTGCACTTCCCCTCGAGGATAAACATGCGGTTTTGGAGTACCTTCACAGAACGTGGATTAGCATTGGCATTACCATTGAGATTCGCAAATTCTTGAGTGATACGTGTCCAACAAGCCTGGCGTTCCACGTATTTTCCCGTAGTGTAATGATGTCTTGCTATGCAATAACTTCTCACCAAGGCATTGTCTTCGGCAATTGAGAAAATTCTCACCATGATTTGAGTTGAGTGTAGAAGAAAAGAATGAAACTTCACAAGTTTGGGGTGAGGAAGTTTAGAGAATGTGTAGACTTTAAATAGTGAGTAGAGAACTGATCGGAAATTGGCTGATTTTGGTAACCGTTGTAAAGCGCTGAACCATTCAACGCTATAAACGCTGAACCATTCAGCGCCTAAAATCCTCAGCCATCAGATCAAAATAAGACTGTTACTTTCAACGGCTAAGAATGCAGCGCTGAACCATTCAGCGTTTATAACGCTGAACCATTCAGCGCCTAAAATCCTCAGCTATCAGATCAAAATAAGACCGTTACTTTCAACGGTTCTGATTTTTTTCAACAGCTCTATTTTCAGGCAGCCTTATAAATAGAGAACTCCTTCTCCTTCACCACTCACACCAAAATCAATTGCTTCTCTTCTTCATTGATTTTCCTCTTCTTCAAAATCTTGTTGTTTAGTTCAAAATCTTGTTATTTATTTGTTTTTTAAAAAAACATGACTCATTTTCCCCCAAAAGAGGATGAAGCACTAATCATGGGTTGGATTATAGCAACGAACAATTCGGCAAAGGGAAAAGATCAAAGAGGTGCAGAATTTTGGTTGAAAATTATTGGAGAATACAACAGAGATGGAAAGGTACTGAAGTGAGGGATAAAAAGGCTTTGCAAAATAGGTGTAACACGATTAGATCTAAATGTAAAAGATATAATTCATACATCAGACCCTACTTCCGAGATAAACCAACCGGACAGACCATAGACGATTATGTAAGTACAAGAATTTTTTTAATGTTTTTGTGTAGTTTCAGAAGAACGAGGCACTAATATTTTTTTTTTCCACAGTACCGGAATGGTCGTCAGAATTATGAAATCGCAGAAAAAAAGCAATGGAAACATGAAACGTCTTGGAGACTCTTGAAAGAATATTGTATAGACTTCAATCCGGAAATTGGTAATGATGTTGATCCTCCTCAAAACACTCAAAGAACTCAAAACACTCAAGGAACTCAAAACACAGAACCTGGTCCTTCTCAAAAAACCGAACCTGGTCCTTCTCAAGCACCTCCTGAGAATATGGATGCAGATTTTGATGTTCTAACAATGAACGGGAGCACACCATCTACCCCTGGTTCTGAAGCTGGCTCAGACATATCGCGACGAAGACGTTGGTTCGACGAAATGGATGATGTTAGAGGTCTTGGGAGAGAAGCTTCCAAACGAATGGCTCGGGAGGCTAAAGGAGCAGAGAAATCAGATGAAAAAAATGGATAAACTCATCCAACTTCTTGAAGAAGCGAAAACACAAAGGGCTTCCAAGTATGAATCGGAAGAAGGGTTCCTCAAGAAGAATTTGGAAATAGAAGAGAGGAACGCGGAAGTTGCTGAGAGGAACGCGTAAATTTCTCAGAGGAACACGGAAGTTGCTTTAATAATGGCACAAACCAAGCAAAGAGAAGCTGACATGAAAATCCTTCGCACACCTCTCCATCAAGTACCACAAGCTGAACGTGCCCTCTACAAAATATGGAGGAACGAGATACTCATCCGTCATGGCTTGGCTCTGAGGAATGATTTATGAGTAATTGTTATGTTTTAAATTTCAATATAATTATTCCTTTAAGGAATACTCATTCGTAATTTTCTCCTAAAAAGTGTAGCAAACACATTACTCGAATGAGCGGATTTAAATTTTAATGTAATCCTTTAAATTATTAATGAAAATTTATCTTTTAATTTACATACGGTGCAACTTGTAATTGTTTTCTGATTTTTTTTTGTATGAAAGTTGTTCATTTTTGCATAACCGGTGTTCGTAGATTGGTGGTGTAACATGAGTGTGAGAAAACAAAGTTAGAAACACAATATATCGTTGAAGGTATCAACTGGGTGTATGAAAAAAGGTCAAACTCGGAAAAGTTATTTGACGCTGAACCGTTCAGCGCTGAAGGAAAACGCTGAAGCGTTCAGCGCTGAAAAAAAGAACCATTCAGCGTTTTCTCACTTTTTCAGCGCTGAACGGTTCAGCGCATCAATCTAGCTACTACTTGAGCTACTACCATCTGCTAGGAGAGAGAAGTAGTACAACGAGAATACACCAAGCTTTGGGTGGAAGTAGTAGCCAAACTTGACACCATAAGACTAAGCCTTAGGGGCAAGATTGAGCTACTACTTCCACCAAAAGCGTGGTCTATTCTAGTAGTACTACTTCTCTCTCCTAGCATTTGCTAGGTGTCGAAGTAGTAGCAAGATTGAAACGCTGAACCGTTCAGCGCTGAAAACGTGAAAAAACGGTGAACCATTCAGCGCTGAGCGCTGTATGGTACAACGCTTTCCTTCTGTGCTGAATGGTTCAGCGTTCAATAAGTTTTCTGAGTTTGACCTTTTTTTCATACACCCAGTTTACACCTTCTGCAATATAATGTTTTCCTAAACCTGTTTTTTCACACTCACGTTACAAGCCAATATACGGACACCATTTACGCAAAATTGAACAAATTTCATACCAAAAAATCAAAAATAAACAAAAGTTGCACTATATCTAAAAGGCACCATCTTGGTGAGCTAATGAAATCTTGGAAGATTAAAAGAAAAACTTTTGATTAATGCACAAATATGCTCCTGTGAGTCTGTCTATAAATAAACACCAATCCCCATTCCTGCACCAAAACATAATTACTTACGAAGGAATTGGAATAATACCTGAAGTAACATCAATGGGTAACTGGAATTTGGTACCAGAGAACCAAAGAGCCTAGCTTGTTCAAATGTTCACTTCGACAACAATGGTTTACACTGCCATAAAAAAGAAAAAAAGTATGAGTAATCATTATTATCTGAAAACCAAACGATAATGGAAGGCTAGAAGAGGCCAAAAGTTTTGATTTGTTCGCGCTAACAAACGTTTAGATGAATTATTGGATAAACATATCGATCAAAACACCAAAAGCAAGTATACTTTTGTTCGCAGCATGTCAAAATCATAACACCAAGTCAAGTATACTTTTGTTCGCAGCAAGTCAAAATCATAACTTCTTTTTATTACAATGAGATATACATGCATGCTAAGTGTGCAGTTGGTTGCAGTTTGAAAGATGAAACCAAGACCAATCTTCTCAGATCCTCATTATATAATAAAAGTCATGCCAATGAACTCATTTAAATTAGTTATATCTTGCCTGAGGAAACTTTGCTGTTAAAACAACATAATAATCTGCAAAACTCAGAAGTTCATCCAACCCGTCTCTATTTTTCTCCGCGTCAACTAAAATAGGTATTCAAGTTCAATGAAGTAACACTTCCATGGGTAGTTTTGAGAAGTCCGAAAATCATAGATATTAGCTTGCCTAGGAACCCAAAAAGGGCTAACTTGGAAAACTGGGATTTCTTTCAGGAAAATTAACAAACAACTAAACTTCACAAAATTGGGTGAATTGAATAAAACCCTAATCCAGATCAATTAAATCAAACCCCAAGCATAATTTAAACCCTTAACTCAAACTTCACAAAATTGGGTGAATTGAATAAAACCCTTATTCCAGATCAACTAAATTAAACCCCAAGCATAATTTATACCCTAAAACTCAAATTGAAAAATCCATCAACATTCAAAAAAGAAAATAGCCGTGGGACGAAATACCTTCTTCTTCTTTGTATTTCAGAGGTTGTAAGCTTCAATTTCAATTGATGTAGTTCATTCGCGAATGATCAGACATGATGAGAATGGGAGATTAAATTTTCTTCTCTGTTTCATGACTTCAATCGGATAGAGTTTTGATTGAGAAGAAGATATGTCGTGAAATTTGGTTTTGTTTTATCTTTGTTTTGTGACTTTGACCTTTTGATCCCTCATGTTTGGAGGAATTCACGACAACAATGCGCACGGGAAAAAGAATTTTCGGGGGCAATTTCGTAAAATAGGGTGGACACGGTTCATTTGGAAGGCCTCATGAAAAAGACCCTTCTTTTTATTATAGTGAGATGAAGGGAAATCAAATCTGATTAAAACATGAGAGAAATGAATAGCTTCAAGAGATTAGGCCTTATTAGAAAGAATACTGTTGGAAGGAGCGGTAGCCGATTTAATGTTCGATCGTTGGTTATTTCTTGTGATGGTGGAAAGATTGAAATATGTATTCTTAGAGATTGAAAGGGTAAGAACTAAGAACTCTTTATCAACTTAGTTGCTTGATTCGGTTATTTAAAGGTTAAGACTGTAGTAATAAGTTTAGCCTACTAATATTATCATCAGACTTGGATCGATATTGATGTATATGTATATGATTGTATTTTGTTTTGTCAGTTGGGATAAGTGTCTAGTCCAATGATTGAAATGAATCTTACTGTAGTAGAGCTATGGTATTTGTAATTAGGTAAATGAATTAGTTGGATTTAATTAGATATGTAATTATATAGAATGGTATTAGTTAACAATGAATGGAACGGCTATAGTTAGCGGGTGCAAGTGACTTTTGTGGATGTCAGACCGTACCAAAGACTCCGTTTGTCAGAGGAGCAACAATCGTGATAGGGTGCACGCTAAGTGCTCGCATTGGGCGCGAGCACCATGAACAGTGCCAATTGGGGCGGACAAATGGAGGCCCCAGATTAGGAGGGGGCGGCCCCAATTAGCATTTGTCCGCCCCAATTGGGGTACTGTTCATGGTGATCGCGCCCAGCGCGATCACTTAGCGTGCATTCAAGCTTTTTCGTTAGATTGTTCAGTGTTCACGCTATAGATAGATAGGAGTCCATGATTATGACCAGTACATAGATATTTGGGTCAATGAGAAGTATGTGTGGTATGTTGGGTAGGTGCCACTGTTGTCCAAGCAAATAGATGAACCCATCAACTGAAATGGCAATCAAATGGTAAATGTATCAGTCTCATGATTACTTCGTAATAGTAATGTTTAATCCTAGTGATATCTGCTAGGCTACCAGTAAGTAGCTAACAGTTAGTTAATTTTAATGTTTGATGTGCTTAACAGTCGATTAGTATCAGCAAATGATTCGTAGAAACGATGAACCAGTGGACTGAGGATTATTAGGTAGGCGTGGCTTGTCATCAATCAAGGTGGGAACTCTTATAACCTTCATGTAATCATTAATTAGTTTACTCTTCGTTTCTATTTGTGAAAGCATTGTTTGCAACTGAATGGGTATGTTGTGTGATATGTGATGTGTGACTTCCTTGTGAGGAGTGTCTGTGTTTCTCCACAGCTTCTCGCTAAGTCGAGTAGGCTGACAGTAACCCCAGTTCGATATTATTTAGTAGGCCGGCAGTAACCCCGGTTCGATATTATTTATTAGGGCGGCATTAACCCCGTCTCGATATTACTATGTAGTAGGACGACATTAACCCCGTTTCGATATTATAAATTATTTTATATTTTCGCCTAGTAGGCAAGAAGTAACCCCGGTTCGATATTATATAGTAGGGCGGCATTAACCCCGTCTCGATATTCTTATTATATTTTGGGGAATCACTCATCTGCATATTATGCTTGATTGATTATTTGAATCGTATGATTTTATGATAGTTTTCTATTCATGTATATCATTCGTGTATGATTGGTTACTCTAACGTTTACTCGGGAGAAATCCTGGTTTCATAACTTGTATGGGCACTTTATGAGATCGCTATGCGGGGACAGGTTAGAAAAAAACCTAACATGTTATATCTCGATGTCTTGCTGTGTGTTGGGTGTTAAAGGTGTTTACTGCTTTCTTTTAGTAGAGCTGTAAAGCATGTTAGTGATTACTTGAATGTTGTACTTGTTTCCACTGAGCACCCTTCGGGATGATGTGCTCACTCATTTCCACTTCAGTTTCAGTTATTAGTAGAGAAGGTGCACGTGAAGAGTTACGTTTCGTAGTTCAACGTTTAATCGAGCTAGAGGTCTTCGTGTAATATTTTACATCTGAAAATTATGTGAATTGTAACAACAATAAACTACCATATGTATATCACTTGAGAGGTTTCCATTTATGAATCTCAGAGTGTTTGGGTTTCTTTTTAAATTCATCTGTAATTAGGTATTCTCAAGTAGATGATCTAGTTTCTCGATGCCTCTTGGTGTAGAGTCTAAATAGGTGGTCAAATGGGGCGTTACAGAAAGGTTTTACCAACGAAGAGTACCTGGACTACTACAAAGAACTTGCTAAGGATTATGTTGTTGAAGTATCTGATGATATTGACAAATGGTTGCAGATATTTGTGCGGCAAGTGAAAGACAAACTGAGGTGAATGAGCCTGCCAATATTAGAACTGGTAAAAGACCAAGAAGTGAGCATGTTGTTGTATCATATATTTGATCCAATGAAGGGGAAGATATGGAGAATGACATGATTGTTGGAGATGTAGAAGCTAATATTCATGGCAACAAGGAGGAGACTGCAAACTTGCGTAATTTTTAAAACTCAAATCTACTTAGTGTTTCTTTTAAGTTGAAAAGTCCTCTTTACAAAAAACTTGTTTTTTAAAGTATTTTGCATTTGTCCATCACTGTTTTCAGACCATTACATTTTAGTTTACATATCACTAGTTTTAAAAATTGCAAACTTTGTTACATTTGCATTAGTCACATAACTAGTTCCATCACGGTGGAAGGTATATGTGTTCTCATAACAATCGTGAATTGCGCGAATATCATACTGCCAAGGTCTTCCAAAGAAAACATATGTAGCATTAATGTTGATAACATCACACATAATTGAGTTTTTATACCTAGGAAAGGAAAAATTCACAAGGCATTAATGTATAGTATTTTAAGAAGAAAATCAATTAACCCAGCCAACTGAATAAGGGTTAGGGTGTGGATTAATTGGTAGTCCTAATTTCTGTACCACATGACTAGCAACATAATTATCCACATACTACCACTATTAATCATCATATTACAAACTTTACGTCTAATTAGACACCTGGATTTAAAAACCCTATTTCGTGTGAAACCTTAGCATAACCGGCATCAATGTCAGCTTCTTCTCCCAAGAAGAAAAGGGATGCAAAAAGTAGAAGATATTAAGCAGTAGAAAGAAATAATAAGGATTGAAATAGAATTCAATAAATTGATTGATAAAATATATTATGAATAAGATGTCTAAACAAAGGATATACAACCTATATATAAGCTAGCACTAGTGCTTCTATAAGTATTCCTAAAATAACTAAAACTCTAGTAAAGAATATACTAGATATGGAAAGCTATGAGAAGCCGACGTCTAGTCCGTGATGTCCTACATTAGAGAGTGAGTAACTTGTCAGTGTTACTAATGGAGGAGCAGGAGAAAGAGAAGTAGATTTTAGGGCTAAGACAACCCCAAAACAAGCTCTAAATCTTTTAGGTTTTTCTAAATCAATCTGAGCCTTTAATTGCACACAAGTAAACAAAAGGATAATGGCATATAAATAAGTTTAAATCAAATATTAAGTTGAGGCAGGATCTTATGACATGGTTAGAATGACATTATCTTGACATTGTCTCGTCGTTTTATTTATAACTCTCAAACGACAAGGAATTTGGAGCTAATTCTTTGGTGGCATGTTTTTCTTATATAGCTCTACATAAACTAAAAAAATGAACGCATTCTGAGACTATATCACCACCATCGATCACTTGTAGTCTTAACCGTTGAATCAAAAAAGCTAATCAACTGTTAACTTTCAAAATGGTAAAGGGTGGCGTTATACATCTCACTTAATTCACTCATTTTTAGTTGGAACACAGAGGCTTGTAATAAAATCATGCCACCAAAAAATCAACTTCAAATTCCATTTTTTTAAGAGTTATAAAAAACGGGTGCGATAATGTCAAGATAGTGATTTTAACTATGTCATGGGATCCTTCCTCTATTAATTTAGTAAATTCCATACTTAACTAGATATTATAATGTCAAGTCCGTCGATCTCAGTCCTGGACCCAAACTTTTCAGGACCAAAAAGCGACACTTGTTATAAAGTTGAGACCCAAAATGACTTTATTTTCTTTTTTATAACCAAGCAACACAATACCTTGACAAATATTTTCGACTGAGTTTTTTTTTTTGTATCGGAAGGATCATTCAATTTTAGATTACTCCAAAAAAGCATAAACACCTAGGGATGGGGCTGGGTCGGGTTGGTAGGGTTATAAGGCTTGCCCGAGCCATACCCGCACTAGAAATTTCTTATCCGAAACGGTCATTGACCCCGTGGAACCTATGATAGTAGGACGACCGACCGAAGGGAGGGAGTCCTCTATGGGAATGGTTTTTGCATATTGTTCGCTCCTTTTTTTTGTCATCAAATTTGAGTTTTTTTTTTTTAATTTTTTTTTCTCGAAATCGATCGATTATAGGTCGTTTTCCTTCGGATTTTTCGTGGTAACTAGATCTTAACAACTACATCTTCCATAAATTGGAAGAAATTTCGTGAAATTTGATCCATGGTCGATGAATTTCGAGATTCAAACAATCACAACAAAGTATTGAAGAAACCTTAATTTTATGATTTTGATTCATCTTAGTCGTTTTTTCTTCCTTTTTTTTCCATTGTTTGCTTAATAATTGTTATTACTAAAATGGATTGAAATAAATTTCGAATTATTAGATGGATAATCGAAGAAATTTGAGATTCAAATTTACCCAAAAAAACGGGTGAAGAAGACAGAGACGTGGGTCGGGTCGAGTCGGGTACGGTTTAACCCATGCTCTGAACTTTGTACATACTAGAACGTTTATAATCGTTCCTAATTTGTAACACTTAGGCTGTTATCAATGGAGAGAAAGGAGGGAATGATGTGACTGAAAACCGTGGTGTATTCCCTCCTCTCTCTCCTCTTCCCTCACATCGTCGGAACTTGGAGGAAAGCGATACAAAATATATCGCTAGAAAAGCGATAATGTTTATATCGCTTCCATTTTTGGTGGGCCCATTGTTAGTTAAAATAAATTTAAAAACTATTTGAGCGATAATGTTTATATCGCTTTCTACTTTTTAAGCTAAAAAAATAATAAAATAGATTTGTGGGACCTGTTTTTATTAATATTACATTAGATTTTGTGGGTCCCTTTTCTTAGTTAAAAATAATAAAATATTTTTTGAGCGACACTTTTTATATCGCTTCCCCCTCTCCTCTATAGTAAACAGGCCGAAGAGGGAGCTTACGTGGCAACGATATTTGGGGGTTTTCTCTCACCTCCATTGATAACAGCCTAATGTTTGAGTGACAAAAAGAATGTTGTTTTTCCTTCCTCTTTAGTCGTCCCCCACCGTGGCAACGGTTATCTAGTCCTACCCATGGACGAACCATGATTCACCTCGGGTTCTTTAGGTTAACCCATCAAACAATGATAATCATCAAATTAAGAATTCTTGACATTTTTTTAGAAATTGTTTATACTAATACAACAAATTTTCGTATTCAAAACTTAATTATTGATGAGATTTATATTCTACATGTTTTTTTGTTAGACCTACCATAACAACCTCTTGTCAAACTCTATTCCTCCTGATTAATAAATTGTTCTAACAAAAATAAAAACTATTTATAAATTATTTTGTGGTTCTTCAGTTTGTATGAGTTTGCTCGGATTAGTAAAATATCTACCCACAACCATCCAATTTAGCTCGGGTTTTTAAATTTTGTACCCACCCGCCCAGCGTTTTAATTCACATTACCCACACCCTCCCAACGGTCGCGTAGGTCTGACTTACCCAACCCAAGTCTCACCCCTACAAACACCAATAGGTAACAACAATAAATTTTAGTTCTTCTTCGTCTCTAGGGCGATTTTTTCCTTCATCGTCAGAATGATTCTAACTTCGTCGTAAGGGCAATTCTTTCTTCTTCTAGTCTCAGTGATACAAAGATTGCAATCCTTTTTTTACTCTCCTTCTCCTTTGCATCGAATTTTATCTTTTTCTCTCCCTTTTCTTTTCTTTTATTCTCTAAGTCCCGTTCACAAATGGCTTCTAGCTCTAAATCACAAAACAATTCTGGTTCTGAATGTGATGAGTTAACCAATAGAATGGCATCCCTCCTCAAGGATAGTGATGATTCTTTTGACATCCCTGAGGATTTAGTTGATGATGAGAATAATCACAAATATACTCTCATTGTCAAGACTTTCCAGGGTCGTGAATATGGTATCTCAATACAGCACAATATTCTCTTAAGATCATGGAGACCATCGGGTAGCATAGAGGTCTCTGAGTTTGGAGTTGCAACATATAAGGTTAAATTTGAGTTGGGTTGTGATTACAATTTGGCCCTCACAAAATCTCCTTGGTCTGTCAATGAAGATCTTCTCCAAATGGAAGTTTGTGATCCAGATAAACTACCTCATGAGTATGAGTTCAGGTATACTGATTTTACAGTTCATATCTATGTCCCATGAGTGCTCAAACCAAGAAAATTGTGGAGTTTATAGGATCAAAGATAGGCACACCATATCCAGTTCCAGAGGGGAACAATCAAAGTGGGGGAAGTATGCAAAAATCAGGGTCAAGCTTGATACTTCTAAACCGATTAAGCAACATTTTGATATCAGCCTTCAAAAAAGAAGTGTCCAATCTCATTAAGATATGGAAAACTCCCACGGGTCTGCTTCTTTTGTGCCAGATTTGGTCACATAATGAGACAATGTCCAACTTTGTCAAAAGAATGTGAGCAGATGGGATTCGATTGTCCAGAAAGTTTCATGGAAAAGATGCAGGATATGAACCTTGCTCGTCTCACAGAAGAGGTTAGTACAAGTTACAGGACCAAGTCAGTTCAATGAAGCTTCAGCCAGCCTTGCTCAAGACAGTAACACTAGCCAAAATTGCAGGTTAAAGAATCATATTTCCTCTCCTTCTTTGCCGGTCATTCCCCAGTCTAGTCAATCACGTCCCACTAAATCAGCCACCAACCAATCCACCCGTAAGACTGTAACGGCAAATTTAAATGCTACTGTTACAAATCACCCCGAAAATCAATCCACCGAACTACCCTCCTCAATCAATACCCACATTGCAAATAACATTGAACGTTTTTCTCTACAATTAAACGAGGAAAGTTCAAATCATACCCCAAATACCCTGACCCCACCACACATCACCAATACAAACCAACCCACATCCCCACACCCACAACCCAAATCCACAGCTCAGATACCAAACCAAGCTACTTCCACCTCTCCCACAACCACCTTAGCATCTGACATATCCACTATCCAGAAAGAAACTATATCCACCCAAACAGAAACAAACCCACCCCTGTCTGTTAGCACCAAAGTCACGGAAGCTGAAGATATCTCAAAGCACTTTTACCTCTCCCACTGAAACTGCATCTACTGTTGGAAGAGGTAGGAAACCAAAACATTGGAAGAAGCTAGCAAGAGTCTCTGCAAATAATGAGGGTTATTCAGAATTGCAACACTCTGGAAATAAAAGACAATGTACACCTATGGATGTTGACCAACCACAAAAGAAGCTGAACTGCCAAGAGTACGCTGACGAGGATGTGGCGACTTGCCTTGAACAGTCGCAAGCTCAATGTTAATACAATCTTGGAACTGTCGTGGATTAGGGAATGAGACGACAGTTCTGATTTTGAACTCATTCCTGAGAAGCTGTAATCCTTCCATGCTTTTCTTGTCAGAAACAAGACTCAATGACAGTAAAAGTAAAAGGGTTTACAGTAAGCTGAACTTTAAATATTTCGATTATGTACCGGCAATTGGTAAGAGTGGTGGATTAGCCGTTCTTTGGCAAGACAACGTGGACCTCTCGATCATCTCAAAATGTCAAAATCTCATTCACTGTAAGATTGAAGCCAAACTCAGTATTCCCTCATGGCAACTTCTATGTACGTATGGTCCTCCCGCTCACCAGACAAGAGACACTTTCTGGAGCCGTATGTCAAACTTAATTGCAACCATGGCAGACCCTTGGTGTATGATTGGAGACCTCAATGTACTCATGCACTAATATGAGAAGCACGGGGGCTCTCCAAACACGGACATTAGTTGCAATGAATTCAGAAATCTTGTCAGAGATAGAGACATTATTGATCTGGGATATGCAGGCCCAGCATTTACCTGGTCAAACAATGCAACACAAACAGAACCAATATATGAGAGGTTGGATAGAGCTTTGTGCAACACCCAATGGAGGTTAACTTTCCCTGATGTTGTTGTGGTTCATCTCCCCAGAGTTGGCAGCGATCATGCACCTATCATACTCAACACTTTAGAAAACCACCAAAAAGGAAGCCAAGTTATAAATTTGAATACTATTGGACTGACCATCCTGATTTCAAAGAAGTATTCCAAAAAGAATGGGAAGCTGCTACTGGTGGAATGATACACAAACTTGATATGTTGAGCAAGGGAATTATGAAATGGGGCAAAGACTCATTTGGCAACACTAGGAGAGAAATTAACAGGCAAAAGAGAAACTGGTCGAACTGCAATATGTAGCCCATTTGTTTGATACTAGAGAAGAGGAAAAAGCTATCAGTGATAAAATAGCTCGTCTAGAGAAGAGGGATAGGATGTTCTGGCAGCAGAGGAACAAATCGCTTTGGATTCCTTCCACTGACAAAAACATCCAGGTATTTCATATTTCCGTTATTCATAGAAGATGTAGAAATATAATTTTTGCTCTTAAAAGACAATGACGGTGAGTGGATATCGGACCACGAAAAAATCAAAGAGATTCTGGTTTCTCATTTTACCAATATGTTCACCAAAGATGATGATGTTAACCCTGATTATTTTGTGTTTGAGAATACTAACAATATCTCTCAGGAAGACTGCAGGAGAATTAGTGCCATTCCTAGTGCCGAGGAAGTCTATAACACTTTAAAGAAAATGGGCTCCCTTAAATCCCCTGGACCTGACGGTTTCCCAGTCATTTATTACAAAAAATGTTGGGAAATTATCGGAGAAGAAGTAGTCCACCTTATTCAAGATTGCTTTAGATACTGTACTATCCCACCTGGCCTTAATCATACTTTCTTGGCCTTAATCCCTAAAAAAAGCAGTCTGAATGTGTTGCAGACTATAGACCCATTGCTCTCTGCAATGTACTCTATAAGGTGGTCACTAAGATCATTACCACTAGACTAAGCCCTCACCTTGATTCTCTCATTGAAAAAACACAGTCAGCTTTCATTCCAGGGAGGCAGATTCTTGATAATATAGTGGTGGCTAAGGAACTATTCCACTCTTTACAACATTCTGACTCTATCCTGGGTGCTTTTGCACTCAAATTGGATATGAGAAAAGCGTATGATAGAGTGCATTGGGGCTTCTTAAAGAAAGCCTTATCTAGTTTTGACTTAACGGGAAGAACTAATGATCTCATTATGAGTTGTGTGCAGACAACCTCATTCTCGGTTATCATCAACAGGCAAGACCATGGCTTCTTTAGGGGCGAGAGAGGAATTCGTCAAGGATGCCCTTTATCTCCGTATCTTTTCATAATTTGTTCTCATGCTTTTTCTAGCATTATCAACAGGATGGAAAGGCTCGGCTTGTACAATGGCTACAAAGTGAATAGGTGGGCACCCTCTGTCAGTCATATTATGTTCGCGGATGATGTGATGCTTTTTGGAACCGCAAACACTAAAATTATTGAGTCTATCTCCATAATTCTGCAGCAGTATTACAATGTAGCAGGGCAGTTAGTCAACTACAACAAATCCTCAATCTATTTCAGCAAGGGGATTCCTCCTGACAGACAAGAAAAAATAGTGAACCGTCTGAATGTTAATCGAATGGGTAAAGAAGAAAAGTACCTTGGAATCAAGATTTTGCAGCAGGGTAACAGAATCTCAAATTTTGAGTTTCTCATTGAGAAGTTTGATGACAAGCTGGCCGGATGGAAATGAGAATCCCTATCTCATGCCGGAAGAACGACATTGATCGTAGCTGTTCTTGCTCTCATTCCAGTATATTACATGGCTACATCACTAATTCCCAGGACTATCTTGAACAAGCTGACACAAATAATTCGAAATTTTTGGTGGGGTCACACAAGTGATACAAGGAAAATGCATTTCCTTAAGTGGGAATTGTTCAATATGCCAAAAGAAAAAGGAGGTCTGGATATAAGGTCTTTGGCTGACCTGAATGAAGCTCTTGTCGCGAAACTTGCATGGAGATTTTTGAATAACAACACTTCGCTGTGGAGTCAGATTCTAAGAGCAAAATACATGAGGAATGGGAACTTCTGGAGCTTAACAAAACCTCAAAAGTGCACTAATACTTAGGCAATCATCCTGAATTCTAGAAACAATCTGAAGAAAGGGTGTATTTGGTTGATAGGAGATGGTAATGATATCAACATCTGGTATGATCCATGGGTACCTGCTTTACCAGACTTTGTTCGTCAGGGGGAAATTATACACATGACTACCTACACAAAAGTCAGTCAACTGATTAATCAAGACAGTGGTACCTGGAAAGTTAATATTGTTAACCAAATTTTTGATCCCATTACCGCAAGGCATATTCAGGATATATACATCAATAAAGAAGCTCCAGATAAACTGATATGATGCACACAACCCATGGTAACTTCACTTCTCAATCTTACCAAAAATTGTTATGCTTTTTATCCTGTGAGTCTTCTAAAATTGGTGGGTCAGTGTTTCCATGGAAAAAGTTTTGGAGCATCAAGAGAGTTGCTCCTAAAATAAAAATGTTCTTATGGAGGGCTATACATGATGGGGTTGGTGTTCTTAAAAAGGTGGAAAGGTTTATCGATGGTGTATCTACTGATTGTTGCACTTGTCAGTCGGAAGAAGAAAGCATAAACCATATACTTCTCACTTGTTCTTTTGCCCAAGCAGTCTGGTTTGCATCACCTTTTGGCATGAGAATAACACATGACACGACAACTCTCTCTGATTTGGTGCAGCGATGGATCACTACTCAAGATGATGGGTATTCCTTCTCCATGGGCGCATCAATATGTTGGGCTTTATGGAAATCTAGAAATGGATTGGTTTTTGAGAAGAAAAAAACAAATGTTCAGGGAGTTCTTCAACATGGTTTTTACTGGTTTAATCTTTATTATACGTACCCTGACAATGGGGATGAGGCGTCTGATACCAGTGTTGAATGCAATGTTCAGCCAATTAACCAAATCAGATGGCTACCACCACCTCTTGGCGTTATTAAAATCAATGTGGATGGGGCTATTAGGGGAAGCAAGTTTGCGTCTGCCGCTATTGCGAGAGATAGCCAGAATAGAGTGGTGGGAGCAGGTACAATGTTGGGAATCTCTAAACTTCCAGTTGTAGCAGAAGCTAGTGGATTTTTGCTTGCTACTGAATTGGCTATCAAAATTAACACCAACAATGTGCTGATTGAGGGAGACTCCCAAGTCGTTGTGAAGATTTTGAAGAGTCAGACTACCACAATTCCATGGAGGATTTGGAAGGTTATAAATGATATCAAAGCTAATGTCAGAAGCTTATCTCAAGTTAACTTCGAGTTCGTTCCTAATAGAGTTAATACCACTGGTCATGCTCTCGCTAAGCAGGGACGGAGCCAGAAAAAATATACAAGGGGGCCAAACTAAAGAAAAACTATTTAGGGGGGGCAAATTATAATTTTTTCATTCGAATAGCACTAAACTTAAAGGGTTCTTAATTAATTGTTAGATTTTTAGGGGGGTGGGAGCCATCCTTGGCTCCTTGGCTCCCACGTAGCTCCGTCCCTGTCGCTAAGTACGCTATCCAAAACAATGTCCAAGATTGGTGGACATCTGCTCAATCCCTCAATTCTTTCAGTTCTTTCTTCCTTGTAACTGACTAGCTCCTTCCTGCCTAGTCTTTTTTTTGTTTTGTCAGGCTGAATACCAAAAAAAAATAAAATAAATAAAATAAACTTTATGAGAATGGTGGTGGCCTCCACAATTGCTATGGGACCCACCAAAAATACATCTTACATGAAGAGGTGGTTTTGGATAGCTTCCTATCAACACCTACTTTTTCACAAAAGAAAACCAAAATTAAAATAAAAGAAGAATTTATGTGGTGGATATCATATTCCACAAAACAAAACAGGTCCCACCAAACCAAAAAGCAATAAAGCACAAAGTTGTGTTTGGTTCTCAATCCCTCGCATGAATAAAACCCGGTTTTCACAAATCACTAGGCAACTTTCATAGAGTAGAAAGACCGATTCTCCTTAGCTGGCACAAAAAAAAGTCGATCCCAATAAACACAAAACAAACAGCCCCTTCGCTAAATACTGGGAATAGAGCGCCAAAACGACTCTGTTCTGACTCTGTTACGCGTACGGATATAAAAAAACAAAAAATTAGTAAATTTGTAATTAATATTCAGTAATAAATAATCCCACTTCCATTCATTATAACTACACAAAAAACTTCACCAAATTATTTCACCAAACTCATTTTTGTAAGTAAACCACACAGAAGAAGAAGAAAAAAAAGAAAAACCCCAAAAATGTCACAGAAAACCCTAATGAAGAACCGATATCACGATGAAGACGAAGAAGATGAAGAAGATGAAGAAGAGTTTGATGTAGCAGAGTATGAGAGAAGAGGATTTAGTAAAAGCAGTGGTGGAAAAAACAGTAGTGGTGGTGCTGGTGGTGGTGGTGGTCAGAGAACCAAGAGATTAGATGCTATGTATGATAGTGCAGATGAGTATGATGAAGACGACGATGAAGATGATGAAGAGGAAGATGAAGAGGAAATGTATGCTTCTTCCAGTAAGAAACGGAAGAGACATGCTAATCCGTTTATTGATGATCAAGCTGTTGTTGCTACTGACGATGAATACGATGATTCTGACGGTGAAGTTGACCGTGGTAAGGTCTAGATTTATGTTTATTTTGTTTTATGGTGGATGGTTTGTTACAAATTAGGGTTTTGTTTTGTTGATTTTGTTGCCTTCTTATTGGTCATTTTTAGTGATTTTGCCTTCTTAGTAGTCATTTTGAGTGATTTTGCCTCTTGTTAGTACAATGAAACAGTAGGATTCTTGAGTAATTTGTGGATTTCAGTGAAATACTGTACGGAAAGTTAGATTTTATATGCAAATTTTTGAGAAATCTGAAATTCTTTGAACAAATGCAGTGAAAGGTTGGAAAGAATCTTAGTTAGGGTCTTGTATTGTCTATTTTGTTGCCTTTCTTAGTTGTCATTTTTAGTGATTTTGCCTCTGGTTAGAACAATAATACATTTGGTTTCTTGAGTAATTTGTAGATTTCAGTGAAAAAATGTTCTTAAAGTTTAATTTTATATGCAAAATTTTGAGAAATCTGGAAGAAATGCAATGTTAACCTCAAGCTTGGAATGAATCCTAGTTAGGGTGTTGTTTATATGGCCTGATAGGTTGTGGATACTTATTTGGTTGCAGATTTTATAGATCCTGGTGATGAGGCTGTACCAGAAGAAACACATGAGGCCAGAATGGCTAGACATCAGCGTTTGTTACCACCCGAACCGGATGATGAAGTAGATGTTGAGGAATTCGAGAGAAGAATTCACCAACGCTACTCGAGTCAATCCTATGTAGAAGATCACATTGAGGATATCAGTGATGTTGAGCAGCAAGCTCTTCTGCCATCAGTGAGGGATCCAAAGTTGTGGATTGTGAAATGCTTTGTAAGTATATTGAAATCATTTTCCTCTGTTTTGGTATTTTCATCTTCTGCTTGATAGTGTATGTGTTATAATTAATGATTTTGTGCATTTCAAATTAGGCGGGTCGTGAGCGAGAGGCAGCTATTTGCCTTATGCACAAATGTATAGATCGAGGTCGTCGTGAAATGCAAATTAGATCTGTCATCGCTCCTGATTATCTCAAGAACTATATTTACGTTGAGGCTGATAAGTCTGCCCATGTGATAGAGGTATACAGTAATCCATAGTAAGTCTTCGTTTTTGAGTAACAATTGGAGTTAGTTCTGATTATTTTCTTTCTCAGGCTTGCAAAGGTCTCAAAATCTTAAATACTACAAAATTAATGCTTGTACCGATAAAAGAAATGACAGATGTACTTTCAGTACAAGGCAAACCCATCAATGTTGCAAAGGATATGTGGGTGCGACTCAAGATCGGGATTTACAAAGGGGCTCTTGCAAAAGTATTCATCTTTCGACATTTCTCTTGATTCCTTTGTCTTGATATTTCTTCTAAATTCCCTTACTGTCAACAGGTTGTTAATGTGTCTGATGTGCGACGAAAAATAATGGTTAAGCTAATCCCACGGGTTGATTTGCAAGCCATTGCTGATAAACTGGTATGTCTCATTGTAGTTGTTAGCAATTTATTGAACTGCTGGCCAAAGACAAAATCACTGGAAGGCTCTTCATAGTACTTCTGTGCATCTGTTGGGCAGTACTATATATGCACGTTAACCTGCTATAACTATTTGTATATGCACTTATCAGCTGTATACTTTCCAATGCATCTGCCTGGGAGCTTTAAACTCTTCCCTGTGACGCTTCACTAGCTTTATTCCAAGATTTGCGTTTTGCGTTCCATTCCTAATCGTATGTTAACCTTGTCTCCCTTGGTAATACCACCATACTTGACACATGCTTATTGCCCACTTCACTCGATAAACCCTCTCTTCTACCCAGCCTTACCATCTGATATGGTTTTTGACAGATTACTTCCTCAATTATATGTTTGTTTCTACTTGCTATGAAACTTGTTGTCATTGGCATTCTATCTGTCAAGAAGTGCATGTTTTTTCCTTTTTGGTTGTCTATGTTTGTTGGGTTATGATGGGTTTAAAATCTTACGGTTTCAGGAAGGTAAAAAAGTCTCGAAACGGGCATTCATGCCCTCTCCACGTCTCATAAAAATAGATGAAGCAAGGTATATGAATGCTTCTTCACTTAAGGTGTTCATGAGCTTTGAATCTTTCATTACATAGATCTAACTATCTTATTTGTTCACAATTTGTAGGAACCTTAATATACCAGTCGACTATAAAAGGGGACGAAGCACTAATATTAAATTCACTGTGATTGATGGAAAGATGTTTAAAGATGGTTTCCTATATAAAACTGTATCAATGAAATCAATAGATTATCGAAACATTCAGCCAACTTTTAATGAGCTTGAGAAATTTTGTGAGACTGGAAATGGAGTTTTGGGTAGTATGTCCACTTCACCTACAAACAGAAAAAAAAGCCACTTTATGAAGGGTGATGCCGTCATTGTTGTTAAAGGTGATCTAAAAAATCTGATGGGATGGGTTGAAAAAGTTGAGGAAGAAAATGTCCATATTAGACCAAAAGCGAAGGACCTGCATGTAAGCACCTGCCCCTGCCTATTTTGTTTGGTATTCACATTATATGTTAGTGGAAAATGTTTAGCCTTTTTAATATATCTCAGTTTCTGCAGACAACAATTGCTGTGAATGAAAAATATGTTTGCAAATCCTTCAAGCCGGGGGATCATGTGAAAGTTATCTTTGGTGCTCACAAAGGTGCCACCGGTATGGTTATTAAGGTTAACAGTAATGTACTCATCATTTTATCTGACGCGACTAAAGAAGATGTAAGTATCCCTCGAGCTTTTTTAAGAGTCAAATACATATCCAAGTCTTACTTTGATGAGCACTTTTTGATTGCTAATTCACGTGTTGGTGTTTTCAGATCCGTGTCTTTGCTGACCATGCTGTGGATAGCTCCGAAGTAACTACTGGGATTACCAGAGTTGGGGATTATGAGTTACATGACCTTGTCATGCTTAAGTAAGCAAATGATATCTTTCAACCTTGCTGCCTCATTACCATTTTCTCAGTACAATTTCTACTGTGTCACGTCATTGAATTTGCATATATCTCATGTACATGGTGCAGTGACACAAGCTTTGGGGTAATTATACGTTTGGAGAGTGACACCCTCCAGGTGCTGAAGGGAGATCCAGATAGACCTGATGTTGCACGAGTGAAGTTGAGGGAGATTAGATACAAGATTGAGAGGAGGAATACTGCCCAAGATCGATCGAATAACACTGTGTCTGTGAAAGATGCTGTGAAGATTGTGATGGGTCCTTGCCAAGTAAGTTTTTTCAATCAAACTTCAGAAAACTTTCTTATGTGTGCTTGGAGGATTTCCTTGTTAAGTTTTACGTGGCATAACTATTTCCTTCTTAATTATTAGGGGAAACAAGGTCCTGTACAACACATATTTAGAGGAACATTGTTCATACATGACCGCCATCACATGGAGCATTCTGGTTTTATTTGTGTGAAAGCACAGTCTTGTATAGTGATGGGTGGCTCACCTGGCAAGGTAATATCTAGAAGTGGTACAGCTTTTCCTTTTGTGTACCATTCCTTTTGCAAGTAAATATGTAACAACCTCTTCATTTCTCTTTTGGCAATATGCATATTTCTTGAGTGCTGCAATTTTTCTTGTTAATTCTTGCATAACTGTTTTTATAGGTTGCCCTGTCCTCAAGATGTGGAAATTCTACAGGTGCACCTCGTATCCCCCCTTCACCAAGAAGCTTTCCTAGTGGACGACCTCCAATTGACTGTATGTTTCTGATAGTTTCAATGATTCTAATATTTTGCGTTAAAAATAAATAAATCATCCTGTTAATTCATTAGAATGATCATGCTTGTAAAAAAGAAATTTCACTGCTAACTGGTTGTGCAAACTATAATGCAGCGGGAGGTAGACAGACAGGTGGACAACGAGGGCATGATTCTTTTGTTGGTAGTACCATAAAAATTCGTGCTGGTCACTATAAGGGATGCCGTGGTCGTGTTGTAAGTGTGAAGGGCCAATCAGTTCGAGTTGAACTGGAATCTCAGATGAAAACTGTACTAGGCAAGTAGTCCATATAGTTTTTATCCACTTATTTTTTATGTGGTTCTTTTCTCTTGAATTCTTAAAAATATAAATTGCTGGCGCACAATGCAGTCAACCGCGACCAGATATCTAGTAATCTTGATGCTTCTACTTCAGTCGGGTAATGATTGATAATCAATTTTTTTTTTGTTGGTCCTAAAAATTGAAGTCAGTAATCATTTGTCATAACGTTTTTCCCTTTATGAATCAGTGCACATGGTATAGGAAGTGAGACACCTACACATCACCTACGAACTCCGACACACTCATCATATATGACTCCTACAAGAAATGAAGGAGGTCTGTTTAGTTACTATCTGACTTATTTATTTATTTTATTTTGAAACTAAACACTTGTCTGTTAAATGCGCAAAAGGTTTATTTGTTTAATGTTCTCTACAGACACACCAGGACATGGTGGTACCTGGACTCCCCTCCGAGATCAAGCTTGGAATCCTAATGCTATCACAACTCCAACAGGGTATGTACTTTAATGTGTTTGTTGTTCAAGGCTTTTTAAAATTAGAGGAATTATTCGTTTGTGAATTAATTACAGTAGAATCATTTGAAATAGTTTACCTATATTTTCAAATAGGATTCCATGTTCGATTAGTATTTTCAAATAGGATTCCATGTTCGATTAGTAATAACCATTCTTTTCATTATTGGTCCGTGAATCAAATAGGGCAAAGTGGGAAGATGGGAATCCTGGCTCGTGGGGAGACACTCCACAAGCTCAAGTCAACAATCTCTCTCTTTGGTTTACCTTGTATATATTTTTCATAGTGTTTTGTTCTTTTGGTATTTTAAATGATTGTTCTCCATATCATTGCTCAGAAGGCAACTGCACCAAGCACAGCTTCTAGTTGGGGAAACTGGGGAGATGGGAATCGTGGCTCGTTGGGAACCAGTCCAGAACGCCACGTCAGTAATTTATCTCTCTTTGGAGTTAACTTGTATGCATGAATAGGTTTGTCCTTTGTATATTTGACCAAGTTGCTTCTCTGATGTCCCACCAGGGAACTCCTCTAGCACAATCAAGTCAAGCACCAGCACTAGCAAAAAGCACAGGTTCAGATTGGGGAAGCTGGGGAGATGGAAATGGTTCTCAGGGAACCAGTCCTCAACATAAGGTCAGTGAATTATTTCTATTTGGCAACCTTGTTTGTGTGTTTTTGTAGAGTTATGTTCTTTTTACAATTACCTTAATTGTTGTCCGTGTCATCTCCCAGCAGGGAATTCCTCTTGCGCCTTCAAAGGAAGCACCAGCACCAACAACACCCAGTGCTGGTGCAGGTTGGGGCAGCTGGGGAGATGGAAATCGTGGTTCACAGGTAAACAGTTCAGTGTCAAATATGTAGTTATCTCTCTTTTTCCTTACCTCTCATGTATGCTTCGTACCAATTAGATCTTTTGATGTTTTATATTAATGTTTTCCATATTACCTCACAGCAGGGAACGCCTCCTCTTGCACATTCAAATGAAACACCAGCACTGACACCCAAATGGGGAAATGAAAATCGTTGTTCCCAGGAAACCAGTCCCCAGTGTCCAGTCAGTAATTTATCTCTGCTTTGCATCCTACCTTGTTTGCATGGTTTATAGAGATATGGTCCTCTTACACTTAACCTAATTGTTTTCCATGCCATCTCCAAGCAGGGAGCTCCTCTTGCACGTTCAAATGCAGAACCAACAGTAGCACCCAGCCCAGGTGCAGGTTGGGGCAGCTGGGGAAGTGGAAATCGTAGTTCGCAGGGAACCAGTCCACAAACTCAGGTATGTAATTATCTCTCTTTGTCCTTACAGTATATGTATGCTCCATTGTGGGTTGATCTTTTGATGTTTAATATGGTTGTTTTCCATGCCATCTCCCAGCAGGGAGCTCCTCTTGCACGTTCAAATGACAAACCAGCTCCCAGCACAGGTA
>JAJJMA010231715.1:0-10263 GCA_023529015.1 Papaver nudicaule
TTTTGTTAGGAACCCTTTTGAACAATTTTGTTCCTATTGAGGTGATATATAAGTTGAATTCATTTCTTTTAGCATTATTATAAAATTCAAACCCTTGAAATTGCATATACATAAGTGTATGTCGTTACATTGACCAGAATGATCCTTGTATCTTACACAGACTCGTTGGAAGGCAGCTCGTGGTATGGCTGTTATGAGGGGAACCGGTGAAGGTATGATTTTCGCTATGAGAAGAATTAGAGGTGGGAAAGATGATACCAAGGCTAGGTATGTAACCTAATTGCACACCCAGTCTCTCGTTTCTTTTGCTAATTTTACACCTTTGATTGTTAGCTAATTTTGAGTTTTACTGGAATAGATAGAACCAACTAGAAAAAAGAACAGTACACAAATCTAGCTAGGTTTTATTTCCAAAGCATATTATTTTTGAGGCTCACTGCAATGATTTGTGTGGACTTCCAATATAGAATAGGATGACTTCGGGTAGACTAGTAATTCAACATTGAGCTTGTTGCACCTAGGATTCAGCCATTCAGGTAAACGAGTGTTCAACATTGAGCTTGTTTGTTGCGTCTCCTAGTTAAATCATGGAGCATCCAGGGCTTGATAAACAACTCGTTATTCAACTTGCTTCGCTGTCTTTTTCTTCTAAATGTAAATGAGCCGGGATCTTTGCACATTAGTGAATGAAATGTCTTCTTTTTGCAGAGCGGTGGCAGGTTTTACTTCGGGTTTTATGTTTAAAATGATCGAAAACAAGCCTTCTCCTAGCCTTTCAGAGGCAATCACAACAGGGCTCTTCCTTGCGTTGTGTCATGGTCTTATACATAAGGTAACTTCTGTCTTCAGCTTTCTTAATTGTGGCGTTGTAATCGGCTAAAGTTTTATCTTTATGCACATCTAAGATTGGCAAAGAATCCTTAAACCCATGGTAGGAGTACCATCATTGAACTAAACAAATGCAACATAGAGCTAGACATATTTTTAAACAGTTTTCTTCGTTGCTGTTAGATTACTAGTAGTATTTGGACTATGCTTAGGGAGAAGACAGTGTCAGTTACATGTGTGCTGGCGATTTTTAATACTCTCGCTTCATACTTGGCGTAGAGTCATATATATGGGCTATGACATCACATTCAGTGTGGTCAGGATGTTCCTTTTTCAGTCATTCTTTGACAACATTTTGTAATAGCATGCACGGTACAAAAGCATACCCTTTTCTTCAATTTATCAGTAGATATTCAGCTTAACTTTGTGTATATGCAGGCAGTATACCCTTCTAAGCCACCAGTACTGGATCCCGATCAGCAAAAGGTGCAGGGAAAATGAAAACATTCATGGTGTGCGAAACTGACGGTGAACAATCAAGTTATATAGTATGTAGAGGGATATAAGTTGTTGTTGGGTGAATCTCAAACCTTCCAGAAGTAAGTTTTACTGAATTTCTTGAACTATCATTAGTTGTAATGGTAGGTATAACCGTATAGTTGGAAAACACAGTGATCTAGTATGTAATGGAAAGCTTTTGTCATGAGCTAAGGTTCACCAAATGATGCTTGCTTTAGATTGAAATTCACTTGGAATGCAGCAGTTGTTCTGTCTGGTAATATTCTTTTATTGTGCTTTGACCGCATGGACCATAGTGTCGCAGCAGGAATTCTTCCAACATTTTGGCCATGTTAGGGACTCTAATTCTGGTTCGAGGGCATTGAATAAAGGGGTTCCCAATAGAAAACCCAAGCCAAGATCCGGAGTACAAATATCTATTTGAGAAACTTTCACCCATTAGAATTCCATAGATATAGGATACCTGGCTTTAATGGTGTCATGTCTTCCACAAGCCCACCCTGTTTTTGTCGGCAGAAGATTCTAAACCAGATCAACCACTTTGCAATGCAGAAAAAGAGGCTCTGCAGTCTCTTCATGTTCCAAAACCAAGCCCTCAAAATGGAGAGCATGTATCATACCTTTTTTTTTCCGACCATTAGCCCTTGCAGGTAATAAATTAAGGATTCCTTGCCGTAGCACTAAGATACTCACTGTAGTGTGTAATTTGTTATTCCTTGAAACCTTTCTAGGACTAGTAGGATATCAACAGTATCTGAGAGCATTTGGTTCATGAGGAACTTCATGGTATTTGAGAAAGGAACTTGATATGCTTCTAGAGAAGATTATGTCCATAGTTTATGAATGTTGTTTGCATATGAGGGGTATAATATTCAACAATATGTATAATCTCCATATTCTCCAGGCCAGGAGAGGGAGAATTATAGAGTGCATTTGGAAGCTTCCTGAACCAAGTCAAATTCTTGTTTGTTGTGATGGTTCCTCTAGGGGGAATCTCCAGGCCTGGAGAGGGAAAATTATAGAGTGCATTTGGAATTGCTTCCTGATCCAAGCAGATTTTTGTTTGTTGTGATGGGTCCTCCAGGGGAAATCCAGGTTTGGCAGGGTCTGGGTTTATTAGCAGGAATCATGTGGGTGATTATGTGCTTGCTTATGTATGGGGCTAGGGATTCAGTCGAACTTTCTGGCTGAAACTATGATTACAATTGTTGCTCTGGAATGGGTGGGTGAGTGTGACAGTGGTTTTAAGAATGTGGAGGTGGTTTCGGATTATTTATGTGTTGTTCAGAGTTTCTGTAAGAACGATGTGTTGTGGTGGTGAAGGCTAGATGGCATGGTACCCTTTAAATTCTGAGAAGTAATTTCTTTGCGCATGTCTACAGTGAGGTAAACTTTTCTGCAGACTGGTTGGCCAAAATGGTGGAGCTGGTTTCAAATTCTGAGTCATAAAGCTCGTGCAGCTTCATGGTTGTGTTACATGGTAATACACTTGACTGTTTGGTCAAATTAAGATCAAAGTAAGTTCAACTCATGACTTTAACATAGCTCTTCACTTCGGTCCTAGGATCTGAACTACCAGAATGCCTTTAGTAATGTAGAAATCTGATGTTTTTGATCTTATTCATTATGATGATGTGCTTCCAAGAGTATGATACATGTACTAAAATTTGATACTTTGATGTCAACTACCTAGCATTAGGCTAAGCTTAATTGATTTCATTAAATCTCAATGTAAACAAAACTCAAGTGTCATTAACAGATCAACTGCCAATGAAAGTGAACCGAACAAAGATAATGCTAGCCTGCCAGATGTGTAGAATTCACGAAGTTGCTTCTTGGACACTGATGGTGGACATCCAAAATGAACACCAATAAATGTCATGAATTCATCGGCTCATTTACTTATATATGGGCCATGTTAATCTATGGGATGTGGAGTGGAAGGGTTTTAAACCAATGAGTTCTCGACACCTATTGCTTTGGTGTTGAAGAAGCATAGCATTTTCGTAGCAACAATTCTATTGGTAACGGGAGAATATCTAGCATAATATCTCACAATAAAGCTTTTAAACGGCTCCAGTTTTACCCATTTCCTATTTCAATGTTAAGCAGGAAAGTACTGTCTTTTAGTAGAATTCAATGCGGGTAAAGGTAATATCCTTTTAAATTGCAGATGAGTCGTGCACCCTCTGAGTCCCCTAGGCTAGTGTATTGGGAATTCACGACACATTGCTGCATCAAGAGAGATTAGAAACTAGCTACAGTTGCATCGGAATGAACGAGGTATCCCATTGGGTCTTCGTTTTTCCAGCCTTCGTTTTTGTCGCCTGTTTTCTACTTTTCGGTTTAGAGCAAAATAAAAACAAAAATCTGACCCACCCATTTAACGATGTTTTATTCAATGCGGGTAAATGATGTAGTATACTACTCCCATTGGGTATCCGATTGGGTGTGCCCTATAGGCTAGTGTTTTGGAATTCACAACACATGATGCTGCAGCAAGATATGATGCGGTCAAATTGTTCAGAATTCAGCAATACAGGGCAGTACAACACGAGGCATTCAATTAAGAGTAGGCATGTAAGAGTTCTTTCTTCCTCTCTAGTCTTGTCTGTCTCGAAGCTGTCGCCCTCTTTCTTCCTCCTTTTCCGTTGGCGTCTTGAAGTTTGACTTACTGCCCCACCCAACCCAACCTAGAAATTACAGGTCCATTATTAATATACTAAGCTTTAAGAACATAACATGTGGGCGGAGGAGTGACCGTGAAATGTTTAGCATTTTCGCATTTTAGGGTTGTGTCCGTCGACTGGTTTAAAATTCAAACATTGCAAAAACTCGAAAATTATTGACCTGACCTACAACAAATCACAGGATAGGTACACGGAATTAATATATGCTCTTTCCGCTCTGCAAATCGCCGATCAGTGAGTTGATCCAGCCCTTCCCGATCCAAATTTTTTTCCAGCCTCAAAACCTTCAAATCTACCTTTGCATGTCAACAATTTGCTTCTCTATGATCAACCCAAACACAACCAAACCATCTATGATCATGTAGATCTGGATGCAAATTTTTGTCATCCGGCGATTGCCTGCCCCTCTTACTGTCCAAGTTCTACGCCACAATTGCAAGGATAATGCACCTAATTCAACACCCCTCTAGTTTGATCACTCTAAAGCTCTTGCTTGTTTTATTGTATTCACAATTCTATTTTCTATATATGTCTTTCAATTCCAGTTCCCCTTAGTTAACTATCAAGACTATAATATGAGTTACATAGCCTGGAATTACAGAGGGGGTTCATCAATCAGACGCCATACAGATATCATGTTCTTATCTGAAACTTTAGCTAATGAACCTTTCATGTTTAGAATAGTTAGCATGTTGGGTTTTCAGTTTTCATGATGTGTTCGTTGTACCTTGCAACGGACATAGGGGTGGACTTGCCCTCATGTGGCATAATAACTCAAAAGTTGACATTCTTGTTTCCAATCAGAGTGTTATACATACACGCATGTATTCACCCAACTTCTACTAAACCGAATTGGCTTTTTACTGGTATATACGGACTAACGGACCTCCTCATCAACCCGCTAGATGTGACTTATGGGCAGATTTCCACAACTTGGTAGTTGAACCAGACGCCTCATTAATTGGTGACTTCAATTAAATCATATCTCAACAAGAGAAGAAATGAGGAAGGCCGTTATATAATTCTCAAGTTGACCCTTTTTTGAATTTCACTGACAACTTTGGACTAATTGATTTGGGTTTTCATGGTACTCTTTTTACATTGACTACTGCCCAACAGGGGATGTACTGCATACTTGAAAGAATTATAGGGGACTTTGCAACCAACTCTGGCTGGATGAGTACCCACATGTTATCTTTACTCATCTACCAAGGATAGCATCTGATCATGCACCTCTACTGCTGGAAGAGAAAGCCATAATTGCACCAAAGAACAACATTTCCAGAATTGAACACCTCTGGTTTCAGCATCCACAATTTATTGTTGTTGTAACCGATGCTTGGAACCAACTACAAGATGATCACCCAGGTAACAATTTCAAACTTAAAACAGAGAACACTACCTCCACCTTGAAAGCCTAGCAGAAAGGTACCTTTGGACACCTCCCTTCCATGAATAAGGGCGCAGAAGAACAAATTCACAAGGCTCAATTGAAAATTGCTCAGACACAGGAACACGAGCTCTCCTTCTGGCTGCAAAAGGAAGAAGATCCATAAATATGCACCTTATGCTCTCAAATTGTCTGGAAGTCTATTGGCAACAGAGATCCAGGATAGACTGGCTTTATGAGGGAGACCTCAATACTACATCCTTTCATACTAAATCTATTATCCACTAAAAAGGTAATTACATAAGGAAACTTCAATATGACACTGGCTCTTGGATTTTTGACCAACAGGAAATCGCTAAAATGCTGGAAAACTACTTCAAAGGTCTGTACACAGCCCCGCCAACTATTCTTCATGACGAACTATTCCAGCTGGTGCAGAATAGACTATCTCCTCAACAAATTCAGATACTACAACAATCATTAACTAAAGAGGATGCTAGAGAAGCCATGTTCTCAATTGGATCGGATAAAGCCCCGGGTCCAGATGGCTACACCAGTAAATTCTATAAACAATTCTGGGATCTCACTGGTGATGACATTTGGAAAGTGGTGGAACATTTTTTCTCAGGTAATGATCTTCTGCACCCACTAATTAAACATATTAATCTAGTTTTAATCCCCAAAGTGGAGGATCCATCACTCCCTGAGCAGTTCAGACCTATAAGACTATGCAATGTGGTCTACAAAATCATCTCCAAAATCCCGGTAAACAAAATTAGAGCGGTCCTACCTTTTCTTGTTGGTCCTTTCCAGAGTGCTTTTGTACCTGATCGAGTTATTCATGATAACATTGTCACTGCGGCGGAGTTATTTCACCACATTAGAATTGCAAACCCAACAACAGCTCCAAAGATTGCACTCAAACTAGATATTAAGAAAGTTTATGACACTTTGGACTGCGGATTCATAGATAAACCTTATCTACTATGGGTTTCCCAAATAATCGGATTTCTATTATAACTTGTATCACCTCTGTTTCATATTCAGTTGTTGTTAATGGGTCGGATCATGGAGATATAAAGCCTACTAGGGGTCTAAGTCAAGGAGACCCCCTATCTCCGTATATTTTCATTCTATGTGCAGAAGTTCTCTCTGCAAACCTGGCAGTTCAACAACACGAGAATAAAACTCAAGGAATGAGAATATCAAACAATGTTCCACCAATTCTACATCTTATGTATGCAGATGATCTCCCCCTTACTTGTCTTGCTATACCAGATAGGATACACAACCTTCTTGACGTCCTTAACAAGTACTCCACGTCAGCTGGCCAAGCTATTAATAGAAACAAATCACAAATCATTCACCACAGACGTCTACAACAGAACTATATTGACTGGCTCATGAACTCATTCGCATTCTCAACTACTACGAACATTCCACTATATCTGGGAGTACAACTTAGCAATGGTAGAAGAAATTCACAATCTACTCTGATCTCATTAACAGACTACGAAGGAAAACTAAAGGTTGGATGCTAAAATGCTTAAACCCGGCAGGTAGACTTGTTATGATTAATACTGCTTTAACTCCTACTACTAACCATATCATGTAGATCCAAAGGCTTCCAATTCAGGTCCATGAAAAGATTGATCAGATTGCTAAGAAATTCTTTTGGGGTCATGATGAAAATTCCAGGAAACTACGCAGTATTGGCTGGGAGAAGATTGCAGCTCCTAAAAAATCTGGGGGTTTATGCATCAGAAGAAGTAAAGAGCATAATGATGCTCTTGTCCTTAAGAGATTCTGGAGACAATATTCACAATCAGACACTATTTGGGGAAACCTATGCATCACTAAATACCTACATGGTGAAATCACTCCCCCATTCCTACCCACACCTCCATAAGCTGCTAGCCTAGTGTGGAATGGTCTGGTCAAGACCTCAACTCTTGCAAGACCCTTTTACTTCTCAAAAATTGGTGATGGACAAATGACCGCTATAAACGACTTCTGGATCCCAAAACAACTACCCCAGGAGATGCGGAAACCGACTGCCCATACCCATATTGAATGTTGCCTCTCTCATTAATGTTCAACACAACACTTGGAACATGGAGGTAGTTTATGAAGGTCTCCCACTACCGCTGTCTCAGATGGTTTGTAGCATCTTTCTTCCATCAAATGCAATTGCTGACACATTTGTTTGGCCTTTCACCAAGAAAGGAGAATATACCTCAAGAACTTGTTATCAAAAATTGAATTCAGCAAACAAAGCCCACCCTGTCAATCCTACTACAACAAATGCATATGACACCGTCATTTGGAAACTACCATGCCCACCAAAAATCAGGCTTTTCGTCTGGAAAGTCACTAGGAAGGGAATCACTTCCCTTGAATTGTTAGTTAGAAGAAACATTGTCACTAATCCTCTGTGTATTGCTTGCAGGTTAAATACTGAATCCTTGGACCACCTTCTCTTCCAATGCCCAAGAGTGATCCAGATTTGGAATATCATATTCTCACAACTTCCACATCAACAACAACAAGCATATCACCAGAAGTTAGGACAAAATCAATATATTGACATTAATTTCATTCTTGACTTGCAAGTATCTGATGATCACCGTAACATCCTACTCTTCACGGTGTGGCACATATGGCTTGATAGGAATGCAAGACTCTACAACAACAAACATGCTCTACCTTACCAGACAGCTCAGGTGGCAATCACACTATGAAAAGAATACCAATGGGCTCAGAACTTCCTCCCTCCTATATTTCCAAATGCTACACCTCAGTTAAGGAAACCTGTAACAACAAAAACCACAACAGTAATAGATGTATGGTCGACAACCCCTCCCACAGATTGGGTCAAAATCAATACGGATGGCGCAGCCAAAGGCCAACTGGTCTTAGCAGGTGCAGAAATAGTGAGTATAAACTCAAATGCAGACATAATACAAGCTATGGCGGCTTCTCTTGGTCAGACAACTACCATTGTTGCAGAAACGTGGGCATTGCTTCTTGCGGCAAAGATGGCTAGCCAATTTAACTGGCAGAAAGTGTGGTTTGAAGCAGACTCTTTTGCTTTGGTGAAGTTGGTTCATAACTCTAAATATGCACCATGGTTCCTAAGAGACATGATAAACGACATCCGCTCCATGCATCAATGGCCTACAATAATCCAAACTCACCCGCACGTATAGAGAAGCAAACGGAGTTGCAGATGCGCTTGCTAACCAGGCAATCCTGAACACTTTTAGAAATCCTGGTCGGGCACAAACTCACGTCTGGTCCTTTTTACATAATTTTATCTTGCATGATAAGGTGAGCCTTGGGATCCCCATAAATATCCCGCGTCTTGTAATCTCGGTTTAAGTCGTAAAGTAATATCTCTTCTTCAAAAAAAATAAAATAAAGAAAAAAAAAAGACGTTTTAGAGGAGACCTGAAAACAATGATGCCAGATGGAAGAATATCAAAACTTTGAAATAGTAACTTACTCGGAGCGGCTAAGGGCGGTTCAAAAAGGACAGTTCAAAAACAGTATTTGAGGTGGTGCCATCCCCCACAATTGATTTACAGGGGTGCATTATTTGTGATGCACGCCACGTCATTCCCTCTTTCTCTCTTCTCTCTATCTCTCTTTGGACTGTCCTTTTTAGGATCGCACAAAGTGTTTCGTAACTTATTCTTCTAGGAACGCATTTTTGAACGCGCGGCGCGCGATCAAACTTGAACTAGCGGGGGGAGGGCCATTGGATCAGAGAATCCAATGGTGGTGATATTTTTGAGGTCTTCACTTTAAAAATCACTCCAAGGGCAAAAATTAAATTTCTCTAAAAAGCACCACCACCATTGGATTGTTTGATCAAACGACCCTCCCCCTGCTAGTTCATTTATGCTCGCACGTCGCGCGTTCAGTTTTTTTTTCCTCTTCTAGAACTGGTAATATAATATGTGAGCTAACTCCCTGACCCCACTTGAGCAGAAAAACAATTATCTTGGACACGACCATCATTATGGTTACTGGTGGAAGTCTAGAAACATTTCCAAAAGCTCCTCGACTTTGTTGAGCTGAGTGAACCATTAGAGAAAGAACTATAGTGTCGTTTTATCAACAATCTATGTAATTTATCCACATTGTAGGAATGAAAGGAACTCTTGTCTGCATCATGTTACAAATTTGTTGCCCCATGTAGACATACCTCGTATTACGGCTACTCCGAAGCCGCCCAACGCGGTTACTAGGTGACTGCTCAGGTTTTGGGCGGATAACTAGTATCTGCTGAGAATATATTTTGGGTTTGATTATTTATACTGATCTTCTTGTTCAATTGCACTCTCTTTACTCCTCCTCATGTTGCAAAATTGAAGGAATTTTCTTCTGTTTTTTTGTGAACCCCAACTTTATTTATCTACTGTGTTTCTTTCCTTCTTTTTCCAATATCACTCTCTGCTCTAGTAAAATCCTTGTTTCCTATTTTCATTTGACAAACAGTTAGAGCATCTCCAATGAGAGAAGTTGTGCTTCCTATTTTTGTTGTCGCATATGATTTCTTAAGTTTTTACTAAAAACATTTCTCCAATGAGAATGTGATATATGGATTTGGGGCTTAAATTGAAAACGGCCAGCGTCACATCCTTTGAGAGGTCCTCAAACTAGAGGATCTCATAGAGGATGTGAAAATCATTATAATCACCTTTATCTAATCTAATTATTTAATATGTTTTTTACAAAATTTAAATTTTCAAACTTTTTAGCTAATTAGATTTTTACAAATAAGTTAAGTATTTAGTTAAAGTATATCTCCAATGGAGATGATTTTTTTGA